>JABUQX010010376.1:0-7500 GCA_015478945.1 Trachelipus rathkii
TTCAGTATGGTTAGAAAGTTTATAGTCGCCGAACGTGTTTAATGCATGTGTGAGTGTAAAGTTCAGAAATGAATGTGAGTGATATATTTGAATAATGCCAAAACGATTGGAGTTTGCTAGCTTTCTTGCAACATTTGAACTTAATTTTGCAAGAAAAGAGATGTTAGAAATGTTTAAAAGAATGTTCATTAGAAGAGTTGGGGAAAAATTTAAATTTTACTGAAATGCCCATAGTCAGTAAGGTTAGGGCTAGTTTTACAGCACAGTGGATCAGTAAAGGTTAAGGCTAGTTTAACGGCACATTGAATCAAATAAGGTTAGAATAATTTTACTGCACAGTTGGATCAGTAAAAATTAGGCTAGTTTTACGGCGACGAGTCAATCAATACTTACGGCTACTTTGCCAATCGTACCAGTTAGGTTTACTAAGTTTTGTTAGGGTTCATTAGAAGTAGCTCTAAGCTTTATATATATATATAATATATATATATATTATATATATATATATATATATATATTATATATATAATTATATATATAATAGTATATATATATATATATATTAGGGTTGGCAAACGCCAGACCGGTGCGGTGGCGGTGCGCGTGCGACGCTGTAAATGCGGGTGCGGTGCGGTGCGAGAATTTTTTTTAGACTACTGGTGCGGTGCGCGGGTGCGAAGCTTTTGGTGCGGTGCGGTGCGGTGCGGTGCGCGGTGCGAGGGCGAAGCTTCTGGTGCGGTGCGGTGCGCGGTGCGGGCCTTTCAGATTCAAGATTTTAATAAAAATTCGTAATATTTATTATATTATATTAAATATAAAATATATATATAAATATATATATATATATATATATATATATATATATTATATGGCGGTGCGTCCTTGCTGTGCGGAGGTGGCTTACTTCCGCCCAGTATGACGTCTGCTGTCTTTAGTATGCGGAGGCCTCTGGGGGGAAAACTAAGTCACCGCCCCCAATCCACGGTGGAACAGCATACGCCAAGGGATGCATGGCCGGAGGGAAGTTCGGTCTCAAGTATGCGAACTCAGGATACCAGGCGACCTCCTGTTTCAATTTAGCCTTCCCGCAGTATGAGGCTCTGCTGCGGGTGACCGTATAATTCCTCAGTTTAACTTATTCTTTTATGGATACGAAAAAACTTTTACAGGGGGGCACCCCCTTAAGTGCGCCACTCCCAAAGGCCTCAAGGCCTTCTTTGGATTCCCCCGAAACCTCAACTGAAAAGGGGCTTACAGTCCCTGTCAGGGAGGTGGAAGAGGAATCCAACTTGGCTGCTGCAACCCCATCAGGGGATACAGCATCTAATATCGAGGAGGCTATTCAAAAGCTCCAACTAACATTGCCTCGCCTTTCAGGCGCGGCCAGAAGAAGATATAGGTGGCTGGTGAAGAACGGGCACGATCCTTCAGAGGCCCGCAAACTGGCTCTCGTGCCTATTGGCCCCCCGCCTGCGGAAAAACGAGCGCGCCTTAGTGACTCTACGCCAGGGGGGGTGCCAAAGAAACCTAGGACTGGAGGCAGTGATGGGAGCGCAAGCGCCCACGCTTCCTCAAGTCCTACCTTAAATACAATCAGAATAGGAATAGTCTCTAAAGACTATCCACAAGAAATCTTGACAATGGAACAACTTAAGGCCATACAAGAAGGAATCCTGGGCAGGATCGTGGAACTAGTTGGCGGCACAACACAGCCAAAGTTTCACGGCTCTATCCTCAAACCAGGGTGGGTGCAGTTCAACTGCGACGACGAGGCCACAGCAGAGTGGCTGAAACTCGTTGTTGGACAGCTGAAACCTTGGGAGGGGGCAGATCTAAGGACAGTGGAGGGGGATGAAATCCCCCGACCCATAGTACTGACTGGTCTCTTCCAGAATAGTGCAAGGGATGGGAACGACAAGATCCTAACCTTTGTAAAGGCACAGAACCTTGGCCTTAACACTGACGAGTGGAGGGTCTTGAAAAGGGAAGAGAGGGGCGATTCTGTGCACCTCGTCCTTTCTCTGGACCAGCACTCTGAAACTAAGCTAAGAGCCCAAAACCATCTGCTCAGCTATAAATTTGGCACTGTTGGACTCAGGAAGAGGAGCGGGAAACCCGAGGGGGGGAGTAGGCTCCCCACCTCTGGCGAAACGGCCTCACCTGAGAACTACACTCCGAAGGAAAAGGGGAAAACCTTGGCTCTTAAAGGAAAGGTAACACCCTCTGGTTCACAGCCAAAGAAGAAAAATCAAACTGCAGAGAGTGGGAAAGAAGGCCAAACAAAATCGGCCTTGGCAAGGGGTTCAAGTCAGAACCCCAAATCCAAATCTGCATAATGGATAACAAAAACAACTTGAGCTGCCTTCAAATTAACTTGCACCACGCAAAGGCAGCAACTGATGCTCTCGTCCGGACCTTTGTATGCGAGAGGCTGCAGATAGCCCTCATACAGGAGCCATGGGTGAGAGAAGGAACAATCAAAGGAATACCAAGTGGAATGGGTAAGCTGCTCTACTGTCGGGACCATGGCGCGCCTCGTGCGGCGGTGGTCATCGGTGGTGGGGTCAATGCCCTGTCCATTCCAGAGTTCACCACAAGGGATCTAATAGCAGCCCTAGTAGAGGTGCCAACCGCGCTGGGTGTGCAAGAGGTAGTAATTGCCTCGGCATACTTTTGCGGGGACTCGAATGAAGCACCTCCGGAAGAAATTCACAGGCTTGTGCAATACTGTCAGCGGATCCGCAGGGGACTGATCTTGGGATGCGATGCAAATGCCCATCACACCCTGTGGGGCAGCAAGGACATCAACAACAGAGGTGAGTGTATTTTAGAATTCTTAACTCAATATGGTATTGATGTGGTGAATGAGGGCAGTAAGCCCACATTCATCACATCGAACAGACAAGAGGTCTTAGACCTAACCTTAATAAATGCCACTTATGGTATACAGATCTCGAACTGGTATGTGTCTGATGAAGTATCTCATTCGGACCATAGACACATCAGGTTCGAAATCATAGCTTTAGAGAAAGTAGAGGAGGAGCGGAGAATACCTAAGCTAACAAACTGGAACTTGTATAAAGAGCTCCTTAAACAGCGCGTGGAGGATATGGGGGAACTGTTTGATGTGCAGGACCTAGATGTATCCACTACCCAACTGCAATCAATTATACAAGATTCATATGAAAATAGTTGTCCTCTGAAAAAAGAGGGATAACTAGAAGCGTCCCCTGGTGGAATCAAGAGCTAACCACTCTAAGATCTAAAACCAGGAAACTCTTCAATAAAGCTAAGCGGGATAAAAATTGGGAAGCATACAAAACTGCCCTAACCGCTTATAACAAGGAACTTAGGAAATCCAAAAGAAGATCATGGAAGACTCTATGTGAAAGCATTGAGAGCCAATCTGAAACTGCGCGTCTACATAAAGTGCTCTCAAAGGACCAATCTAATGGGCCGAGCCTTCTCTTAAAGGAAGACGGCAGTTATACAAAGGACCACAGGGAAACCTTAGTGGAACTTATAAACACTCACTTTCCGCACAATGTAATAGTTGACGACGGGGAGGAAGTAGATATATGGGATGATAGAAGACCCAATAGATGGACGGAAAGTCTGTCTGGAAGGGTCTTCTCCCCTGATAGGGTAGAGTGGGCAATAAATTCCTTCGGCCCATATAAATCTCCTGGAGGGGATGGCATATTCCCAGCCTTGCTTCAACAGGGAATGGAGAGTCTGCTTCCGCTGCTGGTAAGAGTGTTTAGGGCAAGCTATGCCCTGGGATACATTCCCCAGCTGTGGAGGAAAGTAAGGGTGGTTTTTATCCCCAAGACGGGGAGACGGTCCACGTCTGACCCCAGATCCAATCGACCTATAAGTCTTACATCATTTCTTTTGAAAACAATGGAAAAGGTGCTAGACTACCACATAAGGGTGGAAAATTCGATAGAAAAGAAAATCCATCCTAATCAATGGGCCTACCAGTCCGGTAGATCAACAGTTGGCGCACTAGATAGCTTGGTATCCAAGATAGAAGGAGCGCTAGATCACAAGGAGGTGGCGGTTTGTGCTTTCCTGGATGTGCAGGGTGCTTTTGATAGCACCATGCATGTGACCATGGAGGATGCCGCCGCCTCCAAGGGCGTCGGACCCTCAACGATTGCTTGGATAAAAGCAATGTTGGGGACAAGACGTATTACGGCTGAACTGGGAGGGGAGATGATCACTGTGACATCTGGGAGGGGATGCCCCCAAGGAGGGGTACTTTCACCCCTTTTATGGACCATGGTGGTCGATAGTCTCCTCACCAAACTCAGTGAATCCGGATTCGAGGTGCAAGGATACGCGGATGACCTTGTAATTATTATTAGAGGCAAGCACATAGAGGTCTTAATGGAACTCATGCAACATGCCCTCAATATATCCTACAATTGGTGCTTGGAAAGGGAACTAAACATCAATCCAAGCAAAACAGTAATAGTGCCCTTCACCAGGAAGAGGAAGCTAAGATACATGGCTCCCAAGGTTGGTGATGTCACTATTAACCCTTCCACTGAAGTCAAATATCTGGGAGTAATCCTAGATCAAAAACTAACGTGGAATCCACATCTTAAAAAGGTAGTGGACAAAGGTACGATGGCCCTATGGACATGCCGAAAGATGCTTGGCAAAACATGGGGACTGAAACCTAAAATGACCAATTGGTTATACATAACTGTAGTCAGACCTATAATCACCTATGCCTCACTTGTTTGGTGGCCGAAGGTTGAACAAAGGACTGCACAAAATAAACTGCAAAGATTGCAAAGGCTTGCATGCCTAGCGATCACAGGGGCAATGCATACATGCCCTACTGCAGCCATGGAAGCACTGATAGGCCTCCTTCCTCTATATTTGCACATCAGAAGGGAGGCCATGTCATGTGCAACCAGACTGGCCATTCTTGGTCAAATTAAACTAAAAACTGGACTCGGACACCTTCGAATTTTGGAAGATGTACCAGAGATGCAAATGGGCATTTTAGTCTCGGACCTAATGCCAAAACAAAAAAGCTTTGGAAAGAAGTATAAAATCCTTCTTACAAATCGTTCAACTTGGGATAACGGAGGTCCTAAACTTGAATCAGGAACCATTATGTGGTACACTGATGGATCGGTGATGGATGGTGGGACTGGCGCGGGACTGGTTGGACCCAATTGCAGGCGCAGTATAGCCCTGGGTGCTTTTCCCACCATCTTTCAAGCGGAGATTTACGCTATAATGGCTTGTGCCAGAATAAACATAGAAAAAGGGATGCGAGGGGCAAAGATCTCTGTGGCAACTGATAGTCAGGCGGCTATCGGGGCTCTGAGCTCCTGCATGTATGACTCTAAACTGGTTTGGGAATGTCAACGTACCCTACAGCAACTGGCTCAACACAACAGAGTTAATCTGATGTGGGTGCCGGGGCATCAAGGTGTACCAGGCAATGAGGAGGCTGATCGCCTCGCTAAGGAAGGAGCCAGAACCGCCTACTGTGGTCCGGAACCCTTCTGTGGACTTTCTAAGGCCCACATTAAAGAATCTCTGACACAATGGGAACACAAAGCCATGACCAAATTACTGGACAAGCATCCCTGGTCTCAGACAGGCGAAAGATCTGATTGATCCTTCTCCGAGAAAGGCAAAAGAAGTGCTTGCTCTGAGTAGATCTGATCTTCGAATTCTGACTGGAATTCTGACTGGACATGGGCCAGTCAGATATCACCTCAAGAAAATGGGAAAAGTTGAATGTGATACATGCCGCTACTGCCGCGAAGCAGTAGAAACGGCAGAACACATTCTATGTAATTGCGAAGCTTTAAGCTGGCAAAGATACTGGTATTGGCAGAGGGATGTACTGAAGCCTTACGATATCAAAACCTCGCCTCCTGGAAGAGTCCTGAAATTCCTGCGGAAAATCGGGATGAACCAGGAGTTTTAATAGACAAGGGCGTGTCACAAAAGATCCAAATGGGTCGCAGTGACAAGGGGCCTCAATAGAGACCACCACCCTAACAATCTAATCTAATTAATATAATATATATATAATATATATATATATATATATATATATATATATATATATATAATATAATTAATATATATATATATATATATATATATATATATATATATATATATATATATAATATATATATATATATATATTCTTGAGTTTTATATACTAACTCAAAGACCGCGAGTCGTCATTTCAATATAACTCAAGGTCAGAGTCTCTGAGATGCTGAGTCTGCATCTCCGAACTTTGAAATTAAATCACTAACGTCAGTCGGATTCAGTTGTATAGCAATCGCAGTGGCTGGAAGTGATTGTAAGCTGTATTCTTTATATATATATATATATATATATATTTTCAAATATATATATATACATATATATATTATATATACAAAATATATATATATATATATATATATATATATATATATATATATATATATATATATATATATATATATATATATATATATTATATAATCAGGGTGGGTTCAAGTACAGAAGCCCTTGTACTTGTACTTGGACTTAAGTACATTTTTTGGAGTAACTTGTACTTGTAACTTGTACTTGCAGTTTCTAAAATACCACTGTACTTGTACTTGAGCCTTTTGTACTTGGTACTTGTGCTTGTACTTGCAAGTACGTTTTGGCATTTTAACTTGCCAATATTTTTAATTTGTTTTTATCCTTTTTCGTAACGATTCATATTATTATTTTGTAAATTATTGTTATTATATTTCATTTATGAATGTAAAGTATGTCATTATATATAATATATATATATATATAATAATATAATATATATATATATTATATATATATATATATTATATATATATATATATATATAATATATATATATATATAATATATAATAATATATATATATATATTATATATATATTATTATATATTAAATATATTATATATATATATATCATCAACCACCTTTTTTCCCCCAAGACTGGGGTAAGTGTGTAACATGTACCAGAAACAGAAAAGGTAGTAGAAGAATATGGAACAAGTCAAAAGAAAGCCTAAGCCTTACCTCCCCTTTTAATACCTATAGTGGAACTCGCCGCAACCAGAAAATCCACCCTAAGAGCTTCATGGGACCGCGACGGACCTCACTATGGCATTTCGCCAATGTGGGGTTCATCCCTTGGCCAAGTGGGTCACAACCATACACGCTCACAAAACCCTGCCATTTACTCCTATTATATTTTTTCTCGCCACCTGCCAAACTCACATTTTCACTCCTCTAGACATTCTTTTGCGAACTCAATCCCTTTTCCCTTCGGTCCCCCAGCCATTGATTCTCAACAACTCACCACTATACATGCCGCTTAACAACCCCCCGACTATCATCCATTTTTTCCACATGACCAAAAACCATCTCAACATACTTTTCATTTATTCTCATTTATCCTTTTTTTCATACCATACAACAACTCTCTAATA
>JABUQX010010376.1:12500-25000 GCA_015478945.1 Trachelipus rathkii
TCAGAAATTACTGCCTCGTTGTCAATAAAAAATGAAAACCATTTTTTATTAATATTAAAATTTAGGTATAGATCGTAAATAGCATAAAAAATAGAAAGTTAAAAGTAATAACTAAAAATCAAAATCTAAATACTTGTCAATATTTCATATGTGAAATTTGAATTTTTTGAGGGTCGTCTCGAAGCGATTCTTATCATAAAAATATATTTGTAACATTCCTCCCTTAAATATTGTAAATGAAAATTACTCTTTATATATATATTTATTAAAATAAATATATAAAATTATAAATATTTATTTAGAAATATTAAAAAATCGTCTCAATAACTGATCACGTGGTCTCAGAATTTGCCTCATAAATGAGACAAAATCAAAAAATGGCAAATTTTCGATTTGTATTTATTAAATATTCATTAAAATATTTATTAAAATATATATTAATTTTATGGTTTTAAATCATCAATGGATGATACCCATATACATATATATATATATATATATATATATATATATATATATATATATATATATATATATATATATATATATATATATATATATATATATATATATCCGTAGATTTTTTGTGTAAAATAAGAAAATTAAATGTTCAAAGTTCAGCGAGTTTTCCGGATTTTGTGTAACTTTCACGCCTCAATTTTCGTGCATGATAAATTGTAACTAGTGGGCTTGGTAATTTTAGTTTCCCGATTGGTGGTGGAGCAAATATAGAAACCCCCAGACAGAGGCTTCACCCCTGTCTTGTAATAATAATTAGTTTCCAAGAATTAGACATTTGCTTATTACGGTTTCTTTTTGTTTTCCTTGTTTTCTAAACAGAAACGAGAAACATTAGGAACCTAAAATAAAAATTATTACATTGGAAATTTGTCTTTCTCCTAGAATGCTTGCATTTCTAGAGATTGACGATTCCTACAAATAATAATTATTGTTGGTAGTCATTACCATTAATAATAATTATTATTATTATTATTATTATTATTATTATTATTATTATTATTATTATTATTATTATTATTATTATTATTATCATTTATTTTAGTGTAACTAGTATACTGCTTCTATTATTATTATTATATTATTATATTATTATTATTATTATTATTATTTATTATTATTGATATATTATTATTATTATTGCTTTCGTAGTACTAATTATAGAAAGTCTTAGTAGTATACTATTATTGTTATCGTTATCACAATAAATATTGTTGTTATTATTGTCATCATCTTCGGAACTTGACTAGAGTTTTTTTCATCTCTGTCCACTTTCGAAGATATAAAATTATACTACATCTTGTTCGATAACGTGGTTACACATATTCGGAAATTCAGAAATAACTTCGTAATGAAAATTTTATAATTTCAAATATTAAAGCGACTTCCATATAAAATAAACTCAATAAACTTTCAACAACTATAGAAAATAAATTTCAATTAAATTTAATATACGACAAAACTTTTTCGTCCCCAAATTCATCATAAATAAAACTCGGTTCTTTTATGGACATTCGGTCTATATAGCAGTAAATTATAGAATCAACAATTATTTTTTCAAATTAGTTGTATATATAATATTAATTACTCTCTGGTCCACGGGTCACGAGTAATATATATATTATATACCAAATTATATTCCCTATTCATTGGCTCCTTTCAAACTGATCGAGCAAAAGTGGTACTGCGCCAGAGATTTGTTTGGAAGTAGGAAAAAATGTAGATTGGTGATCTGGTCTTCATTAGCCCAGCTACCTGGGACTGGGTCATTAATCCCCACATTTTAAGTGGCGCCCAACGTGCTTTAACTCACGCCCCCATTTAGAAACATTTAATTTGCGCCACATTTTAAGTGGCGCCCAACGTGCTTTAACTCACGCCCCCATTTAGAAACAACTTCAATATTAAAAATTTATTTTTTGTTCCCTATAGACCATTTATTGGTACCATTTGTTTGTGAGTCATAAATACTTGGCACACGAACTTTCACCCAATTTTTCATAAAATTTTAAAAATCATTTACAACCTTTTTAAACTATTTTTAATAATAGTTTTTTTATATAAATTTTTATATTTTGTGACTTCGTGTCATTATATATATATTATCCTTGAACATAATTTTCCCCTTAAACAACTTTCACCATTGAACAAAATATTAAATAAACATATTTTTTTTTTTTTTTGTGTGGGAGCTTACATGAGACATAAGTCTCCAGTTCTTCACATACAAATTTATTGGCTCCATAAGAGGGCACTCAATAAAAATATTTAGTAAAAATTTTTCGGGGAATTTTTAAAATTTTTCAATTTAGGGGAATTTTTATTTTCCGTTAAAAACTTTAAAAATTTATAAAATCAAAATAAATAACTCCCCAATTTCGTTTCTTTAAAAAAATTTTAATAAAATTATTTTTAATATTTAAAAAATATTATTATATATATAATATATATATATATATATTTAATATATAATATAATAATATATATTTGTATATATATATATATATAATATATATATATATAAAAATATTATATATATATATATATATATATATAATAATATATATATATATATATATATATATATATATAATAAATAATAAAATCCTTCATTCAATTAGAAGTGAACTTCATTTCTTTTCATTTTATTTTTTACATTAGTAAAAATAAATTTCTTTTTGTATTTTTTATATCTTGTTGTATGTAGAAGAACATACGTTTTTAAATAATTTTAAGTCTCTTTATTATATAAAATCTGTTTGTGTAATATAAACACAATTACTTAGTATTAAGTTAGTCTTAAATATTTTTGATAACATTAATATTCATAAATTATTTATATATATAATATATATAAAAAATCACCACTCACTGATCGTAGGGTCAACATTTTTAATATAAACAACGTTTTATAATATTTATATATATTTTAGCATACCACTTATTTTTTCAGTGATACCTCGTATAGGTATTCACATTTTACCGGTATATATATAATCATATATATATATAATATATATATATATATTATATATACTATATATATATATATTATATATATTATTATATATATAATTTTATATAAATTATATCTTTTTTTATATAACACTAGTTATATTAATAATTTGAAATTTTTTTTGTTTACGATACACTTTATGTATAAAAATTTTATATACAATATTTACCAGCGCTTTATACCGGCATTTGAGGCCGGTTCATCGGTTCAACATTTTTTGTTGAACATTATAAAATATATTTAATCTTATAGTTTTTTTTTTTTGTGTCTCAAGACATTATTTTTGTACTAAGTACTTGTACTGGTACAATATTTTACTTGTACAATCTATATTGTACTTGTATTATAAATCAACATTTAATCTGATAAATTTAAATATTTTAATAATTTAGTGTCTCAAGACACATTTTTTCTCTTTATATATTTTTTAAATTTTTGATTAAAAATGGCTTCCCATATGTCTGATCTATCAGATAGTGACCTCAAAGTCTATGGGGCACACAAAAAATCACGTAAAACATTACGGAGTCGTGCTACCAAGGCTATTAACGAGGCCAATAATAAATTATTAGATCCAAATACTAAAGTTGATGACTTAGGTTATATCATAACTAACTTAGAAGACTTAGATCTCAAATTAGCTGAAACTGACAACAACATCGCCCAATTTTTGGACGATGAGAATTCCTTAATCGATGATGAAGAAAATTATTCAAGGCATACTGCCCTATTAAAAACAATTACTACCATTAAATATAAAATTAAAGACCTTACTAAACCACCTTCGCGACCAGCTTCGCGTCCTACATCACCGATTGTCCCGGCTACCCCTAGAGAGCCGGAGGCATTTAAACGTCCCACTAAAAAACTACCCACCTTTAATGGCAATATTTTAGAATATGCCTCTTTCATTGAATCATTTGAAAACTATGTCGAAGGTCAGAACTATTCTGATCTTAGTAAACTCGGTTTATTATTGGATTGCCTTCAAGGCACAGCGAAACAGATGGTATCTGGCTATGCCATCACCGCTACTAATTATAAAATTATTCGAGATCTTCTTGAGGAAGATTTTAATAACCCTGCAAAAGTCCAAGAGACTTTAATATTGAAATTAACTAAGTTAACCCCCCCTAGATATGAATACGCAGATCTTTATCAATATAAAGCTGACATAAAATGCTATGTAGAATCTTTAAAAAATAAAAAACTAATAGTAGACGACAAAACTGGTTCTACTATCTTGGGTGTTTTACTGGCCCAAAAATTGCCATCACAAATCAAAGAAAAGGTTAAATGGGATAGGGCTGGTGAAAGTTGGACCCTTGAATTACTTTTTGAAATGTTAAACCAGGCCCTTTCAGTTTTAGAGGCCTCAGGTCAAACATTATCCAACAAGGACGATAAAAACCCCCCTAAAAAATCTGAACATACTTCACCTTCCAATAATAAATGGAAGGGACAAGGGGCCAAACCCAAACAATCAACTATATTAAATACAAATGTAAACTCACCATCTCAAAAGTCCAATAATAAACCAAACTACCAACCTAACCAAAATAAACCTAACTTTAATAACAACTTTAATAGGTTTAACAATAATAAACCCCCTAACCATCAAAATAGACTCCCATATTATAATAACAATCAAAATAATTATCAAAATCGGCCAAACAATAATTATAATAACAATAACTTTCCCAATAGTCAAAATAATTTTATAAAATGCCGTTTCTGTAACAGCAGTCATTACACTGCCAACTGTAGTCTTTTAAATACTCTTGAACTTCGTAATCAATTAGTCAACAGTCACAGTCAACAGTCACCGTTGGTGCCGAAAGTGTTTGGGTGCCAACCATCCTACACCTGATTGCCAAAACACTAAAAAGTGTTACACTTGTCAGTCTCCTGAGCATCATACTGCTCTTTGTCCCCAATATAAAAAACCAGAGTATGTTACAACTGTACCCCAATCCGCTTCAAACCACCTAACCTCCACCTTGTTGGCTCAGAGCCATGGTGTAGCTCTTCCCATAGCGGATTTAAAAATAAATAAAGGAGACAAACCCATCTTGGTTCGAAGTATTTTCGACCAAGGATCTCAACTCTCGTTAATATCAAAATCAGTGGCTAAAATATTAAACTGTATTCCTCATTCCACTGTTAACATCTCCATAAACGGAATTAACAAAAAGGGCACTCCTTCAGTACATGATGTGGTCACCTTAAACATCAGTACCAAGGAGGGGGTGATCCCCATATCTGCTGTTATAGTAGATCGCCTTCCCAACGATCTTAAAATACCTGGGCTTGTAAAGACCACACAAATGCTCAGACAATATCGTATCCCACTTGCCAATCCTTATCCAACTTCAGATATCATTACGGATATTGGGTTACTCCTCGGATCCGACAACCTCCCCCATTTTCTCCAATCATATGAGAAAATAAACAATGTAAATTTGTTAAAAACAAATGTAGGTAATATTATTTGGGGCAAATTACCCTTTGCTTCTGGTGGCACAGATTCTCAAGTCACTATTGTATCTTCTTTTAGGGCCGAAGTCCAATTTTTTGATCCTATAATTAGTTTTAGCCATTCTAATCATAAAAATATTGATCATTCTTCCTTTCTCCCTATAATTGAGGAGGAAGAACCATTGTTTTAAGTGAAAATCCTCCCCTCTCTATAACTGAGGCAGAGGACTCTTTAAATTTAAATCCTTCACCTCCCTTCGAAGATGCCGAGGGAGGGGAAGTTGTAAATAATGCGCATCAACTTTCATATTTTTCCCAAGAGGAATATTTAGATTTAGTAAATAGGTTTAAGGTTTTGTCTGCCTCGGACGAGGCTTGTGAAATTGATTCCCCCATTAAAAGTACAAAAAATATGAATTTTGCCTCAACTGAGGTTGGTGTTGAAAATCACCTTTCTGAAAAAATTATTATTTCCCCCTCGAAAAGTACAAAAAATATGAATTTTGTCTCCTCTGAGACTTGTGAGAACTCTCACACCATTAAAAATATTGATCAAAATATTTTATCTGCTTCAGCTGAAGCTTCTAGTACTGATTCTGCTTCAATAAAAAATATAGAAAATATAAATATTTCCTCAGCTGAGGACTCCCCCCCTCCTTCTGTGATCACAGAGGAGGAATATAACAAAAACTCCATAGACGATCTCGATCGTTTATGGTCTCTCTCCCATATTGGAATATTACCTGATGAGCAGTTTACTCTAGCTGAAAAAACTACCCTTGAATCATTTAAGGAAAATTTGCGCTTCATAAATGGGAAATATGTGGTGTCATTGCCATGGCGTGCAAACCATCCCAACTTACCTGATAATTATTCTTTGTCGAAACGTCGACTTTATAGTGTATTGAAACGGCTCAGGACTGAACCCGAATTGTTAAACTCATATAACGATGTAATAAAGGAACAGCTGTCCCTTGACTTCATCGAGGAAGTAAAACCTTCCACCCCCCTCCATCCTGAAGCCAAGTTACACTACCTTCCCCATCATGGGGTGCGCAAAAATTCCTCTACAACTAAACTTCGTTTAGTTTATGACTGCTCATCCAACAATCCCAGTTTAAATTTCTGTTTACACAGTGGTCCATCTCTGATAACAGATCTGGGAAAATTATTATTAAAATTTAGAATAAAAAAGTACGCAACTTCCTCAGATATTGAAAAAGCTTTCTTAGGGATTCGTTTAGCAGAACAGGATCGAGATTCAACTCGTTTTCTATGGGTCAGAGACCCCTCAGACCCCCAATCGCCTATAGTAACATATAGGTTCAAATCAGTACTATTTGGAGCAACTTGTAGTCCATTTTTATTGGCAGCATGCCTCCACCATCATGTAAATAAATCCCAAACGGCATACAAAGGATGCCATACTAGAACAAATTTATGTAGATAACCTCTTCGGTACATTTGACACCGAGGAGGAAATAAAACAATATTTTTTAGAAACCAGGTCCTTATTTGCAGAGGCTGGTTTAAATTTAAGAGAGTGGGCTTCCAACTCATCTCTCGCCACTTCTATGTTTCAAGAGAAAGAATTGGGCATAGAAGAACCTTGTTTAAAAATTTTAGGGATGGAATGGGATACCTCTTCGGATACCATGTCTTACCCCACTCGTAGCTTCGACCCAGAAGCCAATACCAAACGTAAAATATTGCATAATGTTGCATCTGCATTTGATCCTCTTGGTGTTTTATCACCCGTAGTTATAAGAGGCAAAATGCTTCTACAAAAAATTTGGAAATTAAAACTTGACTGGGACCACAAGATTCCCAATGATCTTCAGAAAGAATGGAGATCACTTGTGGTTCAATTTGAACAATGTTTAAATTTAAAGTTGCCCAGACAACTTATATATTCAACTAACGTGGAACTCCACGCTTTTCCGATGCATCAGGCTCTGCATACTTTGCATACAGTGGTGTATGAAGTTTCTTGTGCAGATTCTACACCCATTTCAAAAATATTATTATCGAAAGTAAAAGTATCCCCCATTAAAGAGCTTTCCATCCCCCGATTAGAACTTATGGGAGCTCTATTATCATCTCGCATGTTAAAATTTATATTAGAAACGTTTGAAAACATATTAAATTTTGAGAAAATATATGCTTGGTGTGATAGTCAAGTCACCTTGCAGTGGATTTTCTCCCAAAAACAACTCCCCACCTTTAACCAGAACAGGGTGGACGAGATTCGAAAAAATGTTCCCTCTATAGAGTGGAAATATGTCCCTACACAGGACAACCCTGCTGACCTTGCTTCCCGCGGGTCAGATTGTAAATATTTATCTTCTGATTTATGGACATCAGGTCCAACTTGGCTCTTAAATCCCTCAGACTGGCCAGTCTGGAGGGAACATCCTTCCTCTTCACAAAATGAAGAAGATTTAATAATCTCAGCTGTGACAGTTACTCCTGTTGAAAGTATACTGAACAGTGAGAATTATTCATCTTATAATAAAATTATAAAAATAACAGCTTTAGTATTCAGGTTTATAAATAATTTGAAAAACTCTGTAAATAAATCCCCTTTAAATAAATCAATTGTTAAACCTGAATTCTCCCATCAACTCTCCATTGAGGAGAAACAAATTTCTGAGTCATATTGGATCAAATATATGCAAAGTTTGCATTTTCAGTCTGAAATAGATTGTTTAAAAAATAAAAAACCCCTTACACAGTTGTGTAAACAGCTTAATATAATATTAGTAAATGGTATACTCAGGTGTGATAGAAGGTTAGGAAACTCCTTCCTACCTTATGACACCAAATTCCCTTATTTACTCCCAAATAACCATCATTTGATAAAACTCATCATATGGGACACCCATATGTCCTTTCATCATTTAGGAACCTCTGAGCTCCTTTTAATAATACGCAGAAAGTATTATTTTTCCCATATGAGAACCAATATTAAAAAGGTCACAAGACCATGCATTTTGTGCAAACGTTTACAAGCCCTTCACTTTAGGTCCGCCCCTCTAGCTGCTTTGCCTAAAGTAAGAGTTATAAACACCAAACCATTTACTATTTTGGGAGTTGACCTGACAGGTCATTTTATAATTAAAACTTCAAAAACAGCTACCACAAAATGTTATATCGTATTATTTACCTGTGCAACGACTCGAGCAGTCCATCTCGAGCTCGTTTTAGACAATAGCACAGAATCTTTTTTGAGATCATTCCGCCGTTTCATGGGTAGACGTGGTGTCCCCTCTGTCGTTTATTCAGATAACGCCACCTACTTTCATGCATCATCTGATTATTTAAAACAGTTACATAGTTTACCATCAGTAAAACAATTTTTTAATCAATACTCCATTACATGGAGGTTCAATCCTGCTCGTAGCAGCCACTACGGAGGATTTTTTGAGCGTCTAATTGGATTAACCAAACTCCATTTGAAACGTACCCTTACTAATGCCCTCATCACTTATGATGAATTTTATACAATTATAATTGAAGTAGAGGCGGTTTTAAATTGCCGTCCTCTCACATTTGTAGGGGATGACCTCCATAGTGAGGAACCACTCACCCCTTCCCATTTATTAACAGGGCATAAATTAAATTCGCTCCCAGTTCCAGAGGAACTTATTGAAATGGATCCCACATATTTAGATCCTATAAAAATTGGTAAACGCTACAAATACATCCTCTCCCTTGTAAATAAATTTAAAATTAAATGGGAAAAGGATTATTTATTAAATTTAAGGCAATCTTATAACAAATCTGATCGCCCAAATGTAACTGTCGGAGACGTCGTCTTGGTGGAAGATGACGGTCCCCGTTTAAAATGGAAATTGGGAATTGTAAAAGTTTTACATACTTCCCCTGATGGCTATGTACGATCGGTTTCCTTGAGTACGAGAACAGGTGAAATTACTCGCGCAGTCATTCATCTTTACCCTTTGGAAATTCATAGTAACATTTATGATTCTTCTACAGAAGAAGAATCACCTACAACATCAAGTTCTCCCCCTAGGAACCGCCGCCAGGCTAACATCCTGGCTTCCCGTCGGATCAAAGCTATATTCGATTCGAAATAAGCTTCGACGACAACCTTATTATCCATTTAGACAACATCAAAAAACTTATCATATAATTTCTCTTACTATTGAACATTAAAAATAATCTATTAAATTTCTTACTTATACTTCTTATTTCAAAAGTTAATCGCGTTCGTCCCTTGGATGGGGTTATTATTTGATCCCAACAACGTTTTAAAATGTGATTTCGAAAGCCTTGCATATTCATCTCCTAATACATACCGATATTTGTTAGGAACAAAGGTAAAGGTATAAACCCTTTGGAGTAGGAAAAAATTGAAGGAAAGCCTTCAATAAATTAAAAGCAGCTGTCTTGGAATGGAAGTCCCTCTGGGAAGGGGGCGTCCGTGATAAGTGCTATCATAAGTCTCCTCGACTTGTATGTTGCTGGTGGAATGGAATCATGGTTGACGTCACTGAGACACATAACCCCAAGTTTACAATGTAAACCCACCTTCCCAAGTTTTTTTTTTTTTTTTGTTAAGTTTTAGAAGGATGTTTTTTGAGATTTGAGTATGCAAGACTTGAGGGTCATATTTTATCACTGCGTATGGGTCAATTTGGCTTTCATCCTCCTTCTCGGACGTGGTTCACTGACGAATAAAGAGTATACTTATTTACTATATTTTCTTTCACTAAAACTTACGAAAACAAATCATATTTTTTCTGTTGGTTCCTTTGGCTGGGGAATTTAATGTCGTAATTTATTTTAAATTACTTCATTTGCCACTTGTGGCCAGTTTTCCTTTTGGGTTTGATGACTGGATTCGCGAGTGGTTGATTTGCAATCGTGATCAAGGGAATTGTGAATGCACTAGTCATCACTATTTCCTTTTTAAAAGTTTGTAAATAGTAATCTTAATAATCATTTATATATGAAAATTAAAATTTATTAATAAAAACTTGCTCTGAGAGTCGGTGCAATTTTGCACCGAGAAATTTCAGATTTCAATACCGTACTCTGATAAAGGCTCATAGGAGTAAAGTATCCCTTATAATTGGGCTACGCCCTTGAAATTCACAATATTGATTCATTTAATAATAAATAGTTAAAGTCCCAAGTTTGGGACCCCTGGGTTACCTGTAACCCCTAAAAATGGGGTTAGGGGCTGGAGCCCCCCCCATATCATTTTTTGTTAAAAATTTCACCGGATTCTTCTTATTCATGTCAAAAACTATTGTACCAATTTTCAGCCAAAAATATTATATATTTCAATATATATATATATATATATATATATATATATATATATATATATATATATATATATATATATATATATATATATATATATATATATATATATATATATATATATATATATATATATATATATATATATATATATATATATATATATATATATATAAATAGATATATATACACAATACCTCTTATAATCAAAAATTCTTAAAGTAAAACTGATACGAAGAACCGGTTTTACATTTAAATTCCTTTTGACAACGTTTTGAAATTCCAAACTTCCCTTAATTATACTAAAGATATAAGACTATATTTTGATAAAGTTTGACATTGATTAAAGTTATAATTTCGTAATTATAAACATAATAGCTCGCCTATAAAAATAGGCCTTCAATTTGAAAATTTTCATTTTTGTGAAAGTTTTCCTTCTCCCTCTTCGTTGACCAGGTGCTCCATGAGTGTCAGACTTGGTTAATATACCAAATTGATCCCAACACTCCAACCTTTTACTTGTATAAATGTTATTGACCTCCTTCAATCGAAAGGTCAAGTATTGACCCCGGCTGACCTTGCATTTTTCTATATCGAAGTATTAACATATCTTGCCTCATAATTGTGCTAGAGACTTGATTCTTGTACCAAATTGATCAGGAGAGAATACTGGTCTTATTAATTGTTATTAAAATTGGTAATCATCTTTAATTAAAAAATTATATTTATCATATAATTCTCTATGGAAGAAAAATATCCAGTTGACAACACGTGTGAAAGTTGCCAAAGATTGCCATTGAAACTTTCGATAATTTTTATAACAAATTCACATCACTCTATTCAACAAATTTATTTATTTAGTATATAGTTTTAAATTTGCTATCTTTTGATAGTAAATTTGTTGTTTAAACATAAATAATTAAAATTGAGGTTTATTTGGTTAATTGCTTATCGATAACTCTTTTCGCATCTTCTCTATCGAGTATAAAAAGGAGCGTTCGGAGATAGCGCTCTCTCATTCTTAATTACTGCACTCAACAGTAGACTCTGCCCCCTTAATTGTATTCCGAGTCGAATCAGAAATTCTACGAGATCATTTATAATGCAGTTAGTAGCATAATATTTTTGATGAAGCTTGCTCTTCAAGCGGGTCTCTACCTTTCATATTTTAGAGGTTCCGCGCCATTTTGGAGGCGTCTTACCGATGTTTAATTTAGGGCTGTTTTGATTCTTTTTTTTTATAAATCAACAGCGGAGAATTGAAAACCTTCCTTCCGTTAAATGGTGTTTTTAGGAAATTTGTGTAGGTATGTCATCATAAAGCCTTTCTGGACAAACTTAGGGATCCCCACTAACGGTCATCTGACCAACCCTTCTCTCCTTGCAGATGTTAGTACAAAAAAGGCAATAGTTTTTGTTTCGTATATAATTTTTGATAAGTGTTTCGATATTGTATAACAAATCAGTCTCTTCTTGTTGAGTTGTTCCAGTCAGAATAATTCAACTTGAACAGTGGACCCACGAGTTGTTATACAATATTGATACATTTCTTATAGAATAGTTCTCAAGGTTGAATTAAATTCGATTGGCCCACGTTTTTTTAGTCATTCGGTTTTCATCACTGAATATTAAAAATCCGCGTCAATCACCTTTCAACCTAACTTTTTTATTTCGTCTTAAATTTAGATGTCCA
>JABUQX010010376.1:32500-55463 GCA_015478945.1 Trachelipus rathkii
CTTCTTTCTAAAATCCTTTCGTACACTTTCGCTATATGATCCAATAAAGCTATTCCTCTATAGTTTCCACAATCTCCAGTATTACCTTTTCCCCTTATAAATGGGCAAAACAACTATTCTCCCCCATCTACTGGGAACTACACCCTCCATCCAACATTTATTAAAAAGTTCCACTATTTTCTTCTTCAATTCTTCTCCTCCTTCCCTTATCAACTCTATCGCAATTCCATCTTCTCCCGGCGCTTTTCCTTTCTTCATTTTTGACAAAGCCTCCTCATATTCTCCCATCGTTATCGGATTCACCCTTTCCATCTCCTCTCCCACATATTGCTCCTCTTCCACATTCCTCCCCTCTTCTACATTTAGGAGTTCTCCAAAATATTCAGTCCACCTTTCATTTACCTCTTCCTGTGCTGTAAGTACCTCCCCTTCTTTATTTTTGATACTATAAAGCTTTTTCTTTGATTTTTTATATGTTTTTGCCAGCTTGAAAATCTTCTTCTTTCCTCCCTCTGCATCCTCTCCCAATTCTTCTGCCATCCTTGCCGCACAACCAGCCTTTTGCCTCCCTTTTCACTATCTCTGCTCTGTTTCTTGCTCTTGTTATCACATATTCAGTTCTTCTTTGTTCTTTTCTTCCTCTCAATCATCTTCTCAGTTTCTTGTTCTTTTCACCCACTGCTCTCTTCACATCTTCATTCCACCACATAGTGTGTTTCTTCCTCGTTCCTCCATACCACTTCACACCCAGCGTTTCTTCCGCGGTTTCACTAATAATTTCCTGCAAATTCATGTTTGTTTCCTCCACATTCGTCAACTTTTCATTTATTTTCTCCACATACTCCTCTCTCTTCCCTTCCTCTTTCAGGGCTTCAACTTTAATCACTTTCCTTTTTTTCTCCAACCTGCCACTTTGTTTCCTGTACCCTCAGTCTGGCAACCACCAATCTATGATCCGAGTCAAAACTGACTCCAGGAAGCACTTTAACATCCTCCACTGTTCTGTAATCCGACACTATGAAATAATCTATAATGGATTTTTGGTCAAAACTTTCAGTGTTTTGATTCCATCTATATCTCGTGATCTTATGAGATTCCCTGTGTTTGAAAAATCCATTCATAATTTTTAAATTCTTTCTCATGCATATATCTATGAGCCTCTCTCCCTCTGGGTTTCTCTCGTTTTCTCCATGTGGACCCAATATCCTCTCCACCTCATTTCTTCTCTTTCCCACTCTGGCATTAAAATCACCCATCAGTAGATGCAGCATGTTGTCTTCGCTTCCACCTTCCACACACTCCTCCAACAAATCCATGAACCTCTCCTTCTCCTCCTCTGGATGCCCCTGTTGTGGAGCATATACCTGATACAATCGGTATTTTTTCCGCTTGATTTTAAACGTACTCATAATCAATCTCTCGTTTACCCCTCTCACTTCCTGTATGAAAGGTGCAATCTTTGGTCCAAAAATGAAACCTACACCATGTTTCTTTATTCCTACGTCGACTCCTCTGTAAGCTAACACGTATCCTCCGCCCAAATCTCTGCCACTTTCTTCACCCTCCACTCTCATCTCCGACATCCCCACCACATCTATCAGTCTGGCCTTCATCATCTCTACTATCTCCTCCTCCTTTCCTCTATACGTACCCACATTTATTGTGGCCAATTTAATCGTTTTAAAAGTACAATCCAAATTCGTAGTCCTTTTTCGTTTCCTAAGTCTAAATCCATGGGTTCTGCGTGGTTCCGAGGCTGTTTCAAGGGTATTGCAAGCAATTTCTTTCAGGCAGTGGCTTGCTAGGCCTATCCTGCCCTAGCCATTTCTCCGTTGGCCGAACAGGTTCTAGACCTAATTCGTTGCCCAGGGTGCACGACGAGGACGTGGAGTTTGGACTTCTGCACCCCTTATGGACTTCTGCACCCCGTTTGGATTTGCACCCCAATATATATATATATATATATATATATATATATATATATATATATATATATATATATATATATATATATATATATATATATATATATATATATATATATATATATATATATATATATATATATATATATATATATATATATATATATATATTATATATATATATATATATATAATATATATATATATATATATTTCTTTATATATATAAATATATATATATATATATATATATATATATATATATATATATATATATATATATTTATATATATGCTATATATATATATATATATATATATATATATATATATATATATATATATATATCTATATATATATATATATATATATATATATATATATATATATATATATATATATACTAATATATATATATATATATATATATATATATATATATATATATATATATATATATATAATAATATATATATATATATATTTATTTTATTTTTTAAACCTGAAATTTTGACACATTAGCTATATATTTTTTAATTAATAAGAAATATTCTATCAAATTTTATAAAAAAATATGTACAATTAATGTTTTTACGAGATTGATCAATTTCTATTTGAAAATTATTAAAAAATATCCAGAATGAAATCTAACTGCCCTGAGGATTTTTCTTGCTCTTTCAAAATTCTTATTTATTAGATCATATTGACCCAAGTAAAGCTGCAGGCCCTGATGGTATGTTTGGTAGAATTCTGAAAGAGGGGTAGTACCAGTCTTGCATAGGCATTGTATGCTTGATTCAAATAGACTTACAGAATTTGAAGGTACCAGATGACTGGAAAATGGCATATGTTTTGCCTATTTATAAGAAAGGTAGTAAGGAAGATTTGGGAAATTATAGGCCAGTTAGCTTAACATCTCTGGTTGTAAAGGTTCTGGAAAAGTTAATGAAAGGTCATATAGAAAAATATTTAGAAGATAACAAGGTATTGTATGACTCCCAGCACGGTTTCAGAAAGGGTAGATCATGTCAGACAAACCTTTTAGAATTTATGGAATACATTACTGACTGCATTGACCGAGGAGATCCAGTTGATATTGTATATTTAGACTTTAGTAAAGCTTTTGATAAGGTTCCCCACATAAGGCTGATGAAAAAGTTATTGCAATGTGGTATAGGTGGAGTGGTACATGGTTGGATTAAAGAGTGGTTGCGAAATAGAAAACAGTGTGTACAACTAAATGGGAATAAATCATCATGGGAAATAGTGAAGAGTGGTGTCCCACAAGGTTCAGTGCTGGGGCCACTATTGTTCCTCATATATATAAATGATTTAGACCAAGGACTTAAATGCAAGGTTTCTAAGTTTGCAGATGATACTAAAGTGGCCACCTCAGTTAGGAATAGTGAAGGATGCATAAAGATTCAAAATGATCTTGATAAACTTCTTGGGTGGGCAGATAAGTGGCAAATGAATTTTTAATACTAGGTTACTCAAATAAAAGTTTTAACTACAATATGAATTTTAACTACGATATGAATGGGGATTGGCTTGAGTCTGTGGACCAAGAAAAAGATTTAGGTGTGATTATAAGCAGTAATTTGAAAGTAGCTAATCAGTGTTTGGAAGCTAGAAATAAAGCTAATAAGATGCTGGGCATAATAAATCGCAATGTTGTTTACAAGAGCAAGGAATAAGTAAACTGTATAATAGCTATGTTAGGCCAGTAATAGAGTATTGTGCACAAGTTTGGGCCCCCTTATTTAAAGAAAGACTTAGATATGCTAGAGAGAGTGCAACGTAGAGCAACAAGGATGATTTCTGGGTTTGAGGGTAAGAGCTATGAGGAGAGGCTGAAGGAGTTAGGAATGTTTTCTGTAGAAAGGCGATTTCTCAGAGGGGACATGATACAAGTCTACAAAATATTTACATCTATTGATAATACAGAGATCAATAAATTTTTCATAGTAGAACATGGACAGGTGACCAGGGGGCATAATAAGAAAATTAAGAAGAAAGCATGCCATCTTGATATAAGAAAGCATGCATTCAGTAATAGGGTTGTTAAATTTTGGAATAGTCTGCCAGAGGAGGTTGTTGAGTGACTCGATTGCAACATTTAAGAAAGGGTTAGATTCGTTTATGGATGGGTTGGGTATCATATAATATATTGACGAAGCCAAATTGGCGGGTTTTTAGTTATAGCAGTTATTGTTAGATGGCATGTGTGACCATAACTTAGTTATTAATGCATGTGGATGGTTTGGGTATCATATTTATATATCATTAGTTTTGACTAAGCCAAATTGGTGGATTTGTAGTTACAACAAATTGACAAGCCCTAGGGTGCTTTGTGGATTTGCATGAGCATGTTTGGGTAGTGGGTTGACTGGGACAGTCTCGATAGGCCCATGTGGCTTTTTACTGTCTCTATATTCTTAATGTCTTAATGTCTTAATGTCTTAAAGTTGACTAGAAATAAAAAATCTGGTTCCTGTTTTTATTTTTATTTTTACAAGAAATAGAAAACATAGAAAATATATAGAAACTGTTTGAGCCAAAATAGACAAAATATTCTCAATCTCATAAAATGCTCATGAAAAAACCACACAGCACCCTAGGGATTGTCAATAGTATACACCAACTTTTTTTATTATCAGAAGCAAAAACTACAGCTAAGGTAAATGCTAATCACACAAAAAGCTTTAATAAGTTTTTTGTCATACCGGTAGTTACAACATACAGTTTTATTTATTTTTTTTTATTTAGACAGCTCCGCTCAAGAATGGTATCCCCTCCATATGGACCGAAGCCCGCAGGAAGAGCAAGAGGGAAAGGATCACTGAGGGTGAATTTCATAAAATCTTCCCCTCCTCCCATCACCTACCAGCACCAAGTGTGCAGAGTTACACAACCCATGATCCCTAAATCTCCATCCCCTCGTATTTAAACGACTGTGTATCTACAGGGGAGAACTGTCATTCACTTATATCTCGTACAAAACCTACACAGGACCGTAGGACCTGTCAACAATACATGGTGCACACCTAATCTACAACCAAAAGAAAAAAAAACAATAGCGAAGGTACAGTCGGCAACACTGGTACATAGATATATATACTATTGCCATATATATATCACTATATAACTTGTCTCAAGCTTAAGGATATAAACGTAAGAATCTCTTACTTTTGGCATTCCCTGGCAATAATTTCAACAAAACATGATAGAGCTATGAGAAAAGAGAAGATTACATTGGAGTACATTCCCACAAACCGACCGCAATGTCTGGGAATTACATATGCGTTCACGTCCCAAATTTCATTTTGCTGAAAAGAGAGTACCATAGACAATAAAACACTCTGTAATTAGCTAGAGAGTAACGACAATAATGTAAAGAAGAGGCCTTTTAGACGAAGAATACCCAATCTTAACTAACATATTACTGTAAAATATGCATAAAACTAGAACATATTTGTATAAGACTATATCTGGAACACCCTGTATCTCAAGAACACTAGAGCAATCTTCGTAAATAATAAAAGAGTACATTTCTGGAAATCAGCACAGCCCACAACGTCAAACGTTCGCACGCATATAGGCAGCAAAAGAAGAAAGTTTCATATTGTGTAAGGCCATATGAATCAATGATCTCTCTCTATCTCATACTCTCTTGATTCGTTTTCAATTTCTTTAAGTGAATTATGCGAATACATTATTATACATTAACTCTTAACCATTAACAGAACATTCCCTTCCGCATAAATTATTCTTATTAGACAAAAAAAAAAAAAATCTAAAGAAAATAGTACCTTTGCAGGTATCTGTTCGGCCTTATCTACCTCTCTCACAAAAATATATTTGTACATTAAAAACAAAATGGTTAAAATAGATGGGTGTGAGCAACAGAGCGAGATAGGCACCTATTCGCAATTTTATCCACCTTATCCACATAGCGTTCTGCCCTCGTACTAAATTTAACTATCATAGAGTATATGTCTCTAATGCTCTTCGCCATGATTTATTGAGTTTGACCGCTATTGATAATGATTCCCATAATCGTTCATTTGATGTAATTTATGATCTCTTTTTGTTTATCGCATTTTTTAAGTTACTTTTTATTTTTGGAAAAATACTCTTCTTAGCGCATCTTCTCTTAACTGAGATAATATCTTCCTCTTTAAACCCATCAGTTCCGACACATGCAGTGAGATTATTACTCGTTAGGTTTACTTGCTATAGTTGGTGATATCTAGAGTTTTATCTCTACGCTATCCTCCATGATATATAATGGACTTCTGCTCAATGAAAGTCGTGCAATAAGTACCTCTATATCTCTAATATAAAAAAATATGACTACTAGTTACTAACTAATTTTACACATCATAAATAATAAAATAATAAATACAAATAAATAACTATATATGTAATAGAATCGCATACTCCTATCTATTCAATGCACATAACTAAGAAAATATGGGTTGAATATGCACCGTGGCTGCGACTCGCCTGGTCTTAACGGCGTGGCCCCAATAGATTGGTACTATAATAGGTTAAACAATTCCATAGAGTTTATATCATCAAATTCTTCTATAACTGTATTTGTGTCTAATAAAGGAAAAACGCCTCATAATGTAGCATAAAGCGCAGAGATTAGGAGCTTGCATAAGAATATGCAGTATTATATTATAATGCATAGATAGAGCAAAGTAGTATGTTGTATTCTATTCAAATTCTGGCGCAACAAAGTCATATGAATTGTCAAAATAATATTCGTTTGATGTGCAAGTATACTAAATTTTCATTATGAATTAACAAATGATCCGAAAGGGCTCTAAGAAACAAATGATATGTTTGATCATATCATGAAAATTGCTCTCGGAGTTCCAACGCGCTCGAATTACTGTCTAAATGAGTGAGCGAAGACTGACTTATCAAAGAGTTTTTCTAAACCTATCCTATCTATCTTCCGTGACCATTTTCATTGTGTCGAATCTTCATTAGCGCGATCAAAAAAATATGATACTTGTTAGAAAGTTGTGCAGTTTATAACAAATTATTTTTCTGTGATACAAAGATGCTTATCTCTAGAAGATAATCTATTGGTGAAGCATGTTCACTATCTACTATAACAGTCTGAGAAACTTGTCATCTTCATGCAACTCGTTTAATTGTTACTACTTTTTTATCTGAAAACTCAATGAGAAATAAGACCGTGAAGGTTTCTCCTCACAGTTTAATTAAGAGCTTTAAGATGTATTTGGACAACAGATGGGATACACTCGTTTCAGGTATATGGGAATCATTATCATTTTCCATAAAAACACACTTCTCAACTAGATACATAGACTTATTGTAACCCTTATGATGTCGTCAAATCCACGGAAGTCAAGTGTCGTAAATTCAAATTATCGTATCTTATCAATTTGAGTAGCATTCATCTAAGAGGACTTTTGAATATATCGAGGATAGTGTTTTTAAATTATATGATGATGTTATAACAGTTGCGATATTAGATAATTTTGGACCTATATATTTCACTATTAATTTATTCAGTTATATAAGATTTGAATAGATTAAAAAGATGCGGGAATCGGCATGGTCGGTTTGGTGAGATCATGAAAAGCAGAATCTTTAAGTAATTGTCTCCAATAGCGAAATTGCTAATTACCAGGATAAAAATAAAATGTATACTAAATGATAATAAACAAGAAACAACTCGTATTTAAGAACCCACTCATGCAACATAATACATTGTATGAAATGATTACAGATGAAACTTGATTCATGACTCTGATACGCAAATCTTATATGAAATCTTTGTAATAATATTAAGCGTTAAAGATCTTTATTTTCATTATTGATTTACATCTTAATTTTATATTTACTATTTATATTTCATTACATTATTAATGTATATATATATACACAATGTTATAACAGTGAGATAGAATTAAAAATTTATATTATCATAGCGGCATTAAGTCAAAAAAGATCTTGAGTGATATCAACTAACATAAGCAATCATATTATTTATATCAAAATTAAAACTGTATAATGAATGTTAGAGTATGAAGAACAAAATTTAATACTAAAGTTGACTTATACCTAGATAGATATTTTATTGTTATAATATAATACAAAATATGAATAAAGCTATATATTGAAAGTATACTTTTCTAAGAATAGATTTAGTGGTGTAAGGTTATAATAGTATAAGGAAGTACTAACATATAGAAATATTATATGGATTATGTGATTTTTCTTACTTATAATGAAATGGATTTGTAGAATAGATTATGAGGGATAACATCGGAAACATAAATACTGACATATCTAAAATGGCTAATTAAGATGAGGATAATTGAGCGTTACTATGATATTCCAAAGATTATATAAGATATATATTGAGATGAAGATTAATTATAATAAGAGTTAATCTGTATTGAGAGTGTATAGAAGGTTAATACGTATATGCATATATATGCGTATGGCTGTAGTATTGTAGTATCAAACTGGTATGATACTAATTATGAATCATTAGAATGAGGCACATAGGATCATATCAATTGAATATTTATGACCAAGCAATGTATTTTATTCAGAATGTGAGTGAAGTCGCTATTGGATTTCTTCTGTAGGCAGCGCGAAATATTAACCACTCCCTATATAAGGTAAGGGGATGAGACATGGAAAACTAGTCAAAGCTACTGTAGATAGTATCATTAGATTATTGTGTGGGTAAATTCCTAATAAGAGAAGCTACAATCAAATGCATAAAATTATGTAGTGGTAATAAGAGAATAGAGAAATCATGTCGTAACAACTACTAGCAATATAGTTTCATATTCTTTTGAGAGCAACAGTTTTAAATATATTATAATATTTAGTAATACCTTGATAATCATACAATTTTTACAACGAAAATATTTATTCATGAATAACAACGTAGATATATGTGTATATAAGAAGATAAGATTATTCTTTTTTATATTTTTTTAATGGACAGCACCATAAGTATACTTTGTTAATTAAAATCTAATAAAAATATATAAATACTACCCAATTAAATACTATACATATTTTATTAATTACTCAATTTATTTTTAATTATTGCCTACAAATAAATTACACTGTAGCTATCCAAATATGATAATATTAACTATAATTATAAATATAATATACATTGAATATATATAATTGTATATAATTTATAAAAAATACCATTAACCAATAAAATTAAATATGCAATGACCCTTCTTTATTCATCCATCAAAGGTAATTTATTTTAAGTACACATAATTTTCTACATTTATCCTATATTTATTATTGTAGAATGTAAGCTTAATGCTCTAGTAATCGAAAATTAAGATTATAATAAGTAAGAACAGTATGGCAGTATGTATTAATGCCTCTCTCAATTATATAGAAATCGCTGTTACAATTTTACATCATAGATTAATTGTCTAGATTTAGCAGCGCTAGTGACGTCAAAGGTTTATAAAATTCTACTTGCATTTATTTTACACTTTGTCCTCAGGATGTTATGAAAGCTAGATGTACTAAAGTTAGTAGCATAGGTATATCAGGGTAGAGTTATTGAAAGAATTATAAGAGAGGGAGTAGTACCCTTGCTACGACGTTGTACAAATTCCTGATATGAATATTGTTTTGATTTGTGCGACTCTGTAAATATGATAGACTCTTATTTATGTGAATTGTGATTTTCTTCGTTCCAGCCATATTATGGCTGTGGAAATCTCGATGTGCTTTCAATATATATATCCTAGTATTTTTTTTAAAATTAAAGGTATTAATCAAGTAAAGTTATTATGGTGATTATGAGATAGAATATAGAGCCTCCGATCTTATTAGTTGAAGTCTATGTGTAGGTAACGGTGTGCAAATACTGAATATATATATCCTATGTATTTTTATAATGAAATATATTGTGTTTCTCTATATATCTTTTATCCTTTCTTTGTCGCATCCTCCCATCTCAATCTTTCATGTTTATAATAAGAGATTTTATAAACTAATTAATATATTATATCTCAGTTTAGACTCACCTAATCTATTAACAATTATTCTATCACCGCTGTAAACTCTCCTCACTCAGCGACCTAAATAATCCTCATTACTATTACTTAATATAAGTACATTTTTACTTCATATTAAAATTCCTACTCTTTATAGCCATACACATCCTACCAATATCCCTTACATACCATAATCACTTCTCAACCTCTCTTTATCAATGTAAATCTATCCTAATCTCACTAAAAATACAACTAGTAATCATGATAGTATTCAACTTAATAATATATCAGATCATAAAGTCAGAGGGCTACTCTCCACTTATTATTAAAATTTCATCAATTATCAAATACCTTACTTGGCCATGCTAATCTCTAAGTTTTAACTATTATATTAAATCTATATAACATATGCAAAAGTAATAACCAAAGTAAGACTTAATAACTATAATCTTCCGCGTCAACATTTTGGTCTAATCCAACATTAACAAATTCAATTAATCACTTTCTAGAACCTAAATGTTCATAACTCCTAATATTAGCTTTCATCTATTAATACCTATTTATATAAATGTGTACTTATATAATTATTTATATATTCCATTCTATAATCAAGCCTTATACTATAGTACGTTTCAATTCTTATACTATGTAATGATGAATATGACTCTCTTTCTCATAATAACTCCTGTAATCCAAGATAAAAATAAACACAGCCTATACGAAGTGCTATCCATTTTCTTATATTCAGCTATTACTGTACCATTATTTAGATCATACAAAGTATAACTATAAATAAAATTATCATACTCGAAATAAAGTTTTGTCTTTACAATAAATCCCTATTTTAATATTACAGATATTCAAGTTATACCACTAGACGATAGATTATAGTTTTCGATATAAACACTGAAAAATTACACTATAGAAAATCTCCCTCTAAGCACTTTTTAAACTCCTCGTTCTCATTACCTAAACCTTAACAATATTTCATGTCAAAGTAGGTTATAATTGATTAATATATAAAATGTAATTACTCCATCACAGTTTGTTCTGTTCTCTCTTATATTCTCACTCTATACGCTCATTATATTTAAAATAAACTCATGCTTTTTATACATGACTTCTACCTTCTCTTCAAATACTAGAGCGATTCCATGTCATATTTAAATAAAGTACCAATTAGTAGTGATAAGAAACAATAAGATCCTTCTATATCAATATCATTCACAGGATACCACATAAACGAAAGTCCAGCCAACATCATTTGTTTAACAATAAATTCGAGATCCTTTTCCATGTACAGTACTTGTATTCTACCGAACTTATTTTATTGATACCCGACTAATTATATATCCAGCTAAACAAACACTCTCTCTCTTTCCATTCTGTAAATCACACTTAACTCAAATATACCATAACTTAGTTACAATCTATTCCTTTTAGTTTCATATCAATAATAAAATATCTCATCACCATTTTTAGCAATACTCTAAACACTTTTCCGTCCTATATAAAAAATGTACATAATATATTTAACTTGGCACAAATACATATTTGTTTACTCAGCTCATGAAAACTTTATCAACCTCCATAAACGTTCTTTTTATACAATAATCATATTAGTTATTATTATGATCTCAATCTGCCTCATTCAAGATCATCTCACCTAAGTTATAATTTCATATTCATACTATCTGACATATTATAATTTTATCTATTATATTAATATATGGCTCATCTATTTCACAACATATATATTACTCTACCTTATTATATTAAGTACATCTATTATAAATTCTTCCAAATACTATGATATAATTTATTAACTTACTTATGCTATATTATATCATCTAAACCCTATTTATAACTCGCTTATATAATAACTACTCATATTATATCCTATATTTGTATATTATTATGACATGATAATTTCCTAATAGTTATATTTATCCCTCTACACACTTATCTTCATCAATATCTCTCAATAATAATCATTTATATATATATGATATCATATCATACTATCTATATATAATATATATATTATATATTATTAATTAATATATTATTAAAGTAGTGCTAAATTTGCCAATTATGGATTCTATATATATTTTCTCCATTTTATTTTCTATTTTCCATATCCCTAAACAAAATGAAATTCGTTATCTCTTCATTAATAGCCATTAATAATAATAAAAGTTTATATAATACTTATTAATTCCTATAGAGATAAAGTCTACTTAGATATTATTCCTTTCCATAATTGTATATTTTACTTACCTTTCAATTGTTCCTATAGTTTATACCGCTAACATTAAGATTATTTCACTATTTATTATTATTTTAGTCACAAGATCATTTGCAGTTCATTCTTACTAGTTTATTGAAATAAACATATTATTTAATATATTAATATGATATGGACATTTGATAAAATACATTAAGTTAGCCATAGAATCAATCTGAAGCCTTTATTTATATATTTCTGGCAGTCTTGACGTGTAGAGGACAAGCATGACAACAATTAATTAATAATACATTTCATGTTATCGATATGTTAACGTATATCATGCTAAATGAGAATCTAAAGAACTATAATCAATTCTAATTTCTCGGCATTTGTGTAATATCTAGCTTTATGAATATCATAAGATTTATCATGACTAACATAAGAGTGACTTTTCAATATAACATTAATTTATACTTAATCCACTTAAGTAAGTTATATCATTTATTATCTTCCTATAACACTAATCAATAATGAATATATAATATTTAATGAACATACTCATTTTTGTAGCATAATAATTAAGTAATACCTCGATATCTAATATCCTAACCTTTATAATCATCGAGTGAGATGTAGACGCATCATACATACTGTAATAGCTTTACTCCTCTGACTTGGCTTTTATTCGACCTCTGCATCCAAGCCCCACTCTATATTACTTGAGCTTAGTAACTCCAAACAATATCCACTACCATTCTTCACTTACTCTCGGCTATGAAATCCGAACCTCGTCAATCCAGTATAGCAGCCTTCTCCAAATTGTACTTCACAATTGACCTAACAATTTCATAGATTAACTCCCTGAAATTCATCACTATCCTAAACACAAATCAAAATTAACTATACAATTCAGCATTATATCATCTTATCTCTCATAACGGATATTACAGCAATTACTTACTTAATCTAATAGATTAATATTATGTATCAAAAGAACCGTCTTTACTTAGAAGACTCAGTACTATACATTGTCTACCTAACTCATTCCCCGCTCTCTTTCAGTGAGAATATCCAGACCATACCAAAACTGGATAATATAATGATTATTATCTTCACACATACTCTGGAACAATTTTTCTCTTAATCCAGCACTCACAAGTTTTACTTATTACTCTTCTTCTTATCTATATACATTACACCGACATATACTTGTATATCTTGAATTTATTTCAATGTCTTTATCCCTATTTAGCGTAAGCAGTAACTACACTATCATTTTATACAAGATTTTACGAGTACTCAGCTTGTATATTACGACACGCGATATATTTTCATAAGAATCGACGACTCGCAATATCTTTACTAGATGATGCAACTTCCGCGTACATCTGCTTATACACTCTCTATACTAATAGTGACTCCATCTTTCAACTTTTATCAATTATGTAACCACATATTAAGAAAGTTGTATTTTCTGAACAACAACATAATAACTCATTATGCTGTCGGAACTACTGCGATACTCTTTCTATGTGTATTAATCAGACAAAATAAGTGTCTATAAAAAATCATATTGAGCTACAGTCTCAACGAGTTTGTAAAGAATACTTACAGTACACTTATATTCTGAGGAAAGTTGCTAGCTTAGTTAGGCAAACATTACAACACAATTGTTGTAATACTCAATATAATTGATCATTCCTCAATTAATTGATTTCTAGTAATGGACGGCGTTTCTATTCGCAAGGTTGTCCTGGATTCGTGTCAAATTAGCAAAAATAATTATTTGGGTTAATCTATCCCTACCGATTAGGGACACAGTTACTACTTGAGCACTAGAGTCTCCTATACATTTAGTCACAGATATATGACATTACACTACAGACATACATGCGCCATGACACACTTTTTACGTTGTAAATCTCAATCTCTGTCTATCACCTTCTGCACATTTCTAGAGGGCGCGCTGATTTGCATACACCTGTCGTTTGCGTTAGTGGCCATGATAAAGTTTAATACTCCTAGCTATAAGTCGGCGAATAGATAAGTGTTAGTCAAATTTATGTTACGTGGAACTCAAGCAAAAATTTTATTCATACTCTAAAACGTTTCCTGTAGAGTGAAATAGTTATGTTTTGAGTAAAAAACATATGTATTATCTTCACTAAGCTATTAGAATCAATAAAAATATTACTTGAAGTAAAAAAGTAGGATGGAGGAAGTGAATAAAATCAATTGCCTGAGAGTACTATCTAACGATACAAAGGCCCCTCTAGAAAACATTGATGCACTGGCCTTTGGATACTTAAGGTAGGAAAATATACATACTCGGTAAGATAAGTTAAAAATGACTTAACAATGTGACATACTCGCATTCTATTTTAGCAAGTGTTTGTGTACAAACTTAGTATATTGTAAGATAGCTGTATCGAATATATGTATGTACTAAAATTGATCTTTATTTTTTCCAACTTCTAACGGTTGATCACGAGCTCCCGGTCTTTCATGAAGACTTATACAGACAGGTTAGGTTTCGCTAGATTTAGAAATAGCGAGCGAAACTCAAACTACTTAACTCTCATCGTGCCTTGACCTTCATACTCCTGACTATCCTACTCAACAAGATCAACATACATCTCGTCATAGAACAGATTATAAGAGCTATCACTCTCAATAACCGAGTGAATGTATGTTTAGTAGACAGGATGTTGTAAAGTATATAACGGAAAAGCAGATCTAATTAAACAACAACAACTGCTGACAGTTTGTAGCACAGTAAAAGACATAAAATATAACTCTCATCAATAGAAGTCGATTTGAAAAAAAAAAGTTGTAACTACTAGGTCTACTTCGAGACAGTGACAACTGTCTTGATACCTTCTCTCATAGCAAGAACATCAATGGTAAATGAAACTTACGTGAGTTTAAAAGAAGCTCGGCATAGAAGTCTCTCAGATGCTCTATGAAACCTGAACACACAGCTGTCGTAGAAAGCACACCGTAAAGCATCCAAGTGTATATTAGGTCTTGTTGAAAGAGCACTAGCTCAAGATAGAATGCATCTTTGGGGCAGTGATCAGGAAAGATCAAAGATTTCTCTTGTCCGATAATTCACTCATTTATCGTTACATAATTACGTTCCCTTCACTCTTTGTACTTAGTCAGTTCTATGACTCTTTTTGTAAGTCCATTTCTAAGTTTATCTTTTTATGATATATTCTCTCGCCAAAACTCATCCTCGATAAAAACATAACGATATGATCGTGTGCATGAAAATGAAAAAACCCTAACGCTCCTTAGCTAAATCAGATAAACTGACTGACAAGTATTCTCAAAAACATCTTGTGCAAATACGACGTTTTTACGATGTCTCCCCAACGGTATAAATATTGTTCATGTTTTTGGATTCGGTTATATAATTAAATTTATGTTTGATATATCTCATGATGTATGTTTATAGGTTGCTTAAATATCTTCCGCCCCTACATGAAGAGTAAAGATTCCATATTTCCCTACATACACTTCATTACGACTGTCCCATGTTTGTCTAGGTTTACGCTCATTGCATTCGGAGCGGGATCGTTGGATCGATATACGATTCTCGTCTGAACAATATATCTCTTGTCTTATTATATTATACCTAATATATGCCTCTGTCGATGAGAGTCCTTGAAAAAGACGAAATGATTACTCGAGACTCGTCAACCCTCATAGTATTAGACACCTAACATGTTAAATCTTTCAGAATATTGAAAGTCAAGATAAAAACGATATTCAATTATCTTTTTTTATCCATACAATTGTTTACTTATTCGCTTTCTTGTAGCTTTATAACTATGATGGACCTCCGAAATATTTATTTTTCATTTGTTTAAAATAAGTATGACGTACTATACAACGACACTCAGCATAGTAGTAACGGCTAATACCTCATTTGTAAAATTTGAGAACTAAATACGGAAGGCAAAAGGAACAAAATTATTTAGTAAAACAGGTATCTGGCCCTGCTAAGGTATATATTAAAAGAATTAACTATTGTTTTTCTACACAATCTATAAGAGAATAATATCCAGTTTGTAGTCTTCATACCCTACAACACCTATAAATACTGATAATTTAAGAGACACTCGTACGTGAGCTAGGTGAGTAATAGAAAATCATTTATTTATAGTGTGTATCAGTAAGAGAGTTCTTCTCGGCTCGGATCTCTTAACTGATGAATGTGGTTGCGAAGAGATTAGAACTTTGCAATTCTCTAGTTTATCGTACACGATTCCGAGTCACAGATGACAATTTAATAATTTGCGCAAAAAGACTAATTAAAGGTTTTGTGGGAAACGTTCGGTACCTTAAATATGTAGATACTAGATGGGTAGCGTTAACGGATGTAGGAAGACTGAGAACATATATGTAACTCGGTAACTAGAATGATAATGACGATTTAAATAATATCAAGATAAATTGTGTTACAGATTCAGAAATATAGTATCACTGGTTCTATTAATTATAATCGAAGCGTTACATTACTCGAAGACATTCAAAATAGTTTATACCAAATAGCTCAATTAGCTCAACAGATTCTAATAGAATATAAAACGGACAAACTGTTAACGACCTTTTAACGTTAAGACAATAATAGTTGAACCCTCTTCAAACCTTTTAGTTTGAACTAACGCTGATCGTCTATGATTTAAGTAAGAATTATACGAGATTCTCTTCATTCAGAAGTATGAAATAAGTAGATTATTCACTTTATTACCTCCTTATCATTTATTATTCAGTACGTATTCAAAGGAAAACAGATACTTGGAGCGTGCTTGATCTCTGTATCATTTATAGCTATAAGCCAATATTCAAATATTCTTATAAATAGACGACTATTATAAATGAACCTTTAATATTGACCCTAAAGCAGCCATTAGATATTCTTAAAATATAATAATCATATAGATATATTGGACATTTGGTAGGATCTTTCTCTGAGAAAAAAAGAATATACTAAACATGGAAATGAAGAATAAATATAAGACGTGCTAAATATATATTCCACAGTATAAGTAAAATAATAGGTTAGTCTCACAAATAAGCGGGATTTTCTTGTAATTTACCTGTAGTGTCATTCATGGTAATATGCAGCGTAACTCCATATACTATTTATAGCACTGAACCCTTGTATTAAGTTACTTATTAGATTTCGATATATATTGTGTATCCTGAAACATATCATTTTTAATCTCTCTCTTGTGTATCCTTCGTGTTCCGAGCGGCGGATAGAGAATCTCTCTACAAAGAATTATCACCCGCGAAACGCAGATTTATGAAGAATTCAGCTCAACTGTAACTTCTTGAATAATGATAAAATAATTTATGACGTACTCTGATGTTATATTAATGTTATATTGTTTTATTCAACGTAAAGTATATTAGATGTCATATATTATAAACTCTAAGTGACCATAAATAATTAGAGTTACCTTTAATGTCGAATTGTTCACCTTAGTCAAGTTTTCCAAATCACATAACAATAAGTTAACGGAAAAATGCCCCTCAGCTAGTTTCGAAAATTGCTCTTTACTTCTAGTCCTCATAATTTCGCTAAACCAGGGTATCTGTGCAGACCTACAGAGAATATTTCAAAATTAGGATCATAGTATCATTCAATTCATGTTTACCAAATCCCAAAAAATGATAAAGTAGAATATGAACCTCATTCTAACGTATATATCATTTTCGTGAACATATACTTTAATAGACATAGATTTTTATTGAAATAATTTCATAGCACCTAGTTTAAAATATCTAAAAACCCCATTAAACTAATAATAAAGTAGCTTACAAAAGTAAAAACCTTTGATTTAGAGATAAGATAAGAATTAAATAAATTATATAATGTAAAAATGATAATAAAAGTAACATATTTACTTACGGATTACCAAAATCTAAAGTCGTTTTATTACATTTACAGAAATATTATATGAGAAATAAATAGAAATGAACTAACCATAATCATTATAGAAAGGCATAATGATGAGTAAGCGTGAATAAATAGTAAGTAAATTGATCATATTAAATTCGTCTCAATAGACATGATTATTTCTTAAAAGTATTAAAGTTTAAAATTAATATGCCAGACTCTTTCTCATATCCATAATTAATTGATTGTATAGAATTAATTTTAATGTTAGATTTCAATATGGTAAATTCTCATCATTTATCAATATGCTTAATTTTTCATCTCTCATGTGTTCGTAGTAATAATTAGATTAGATAAAGTAAGTTAGGAATATGGTAACGAAATAGCTCACTGTATACATATGATAACAATAGTCACTTAAGAAGTTAAAGATTATGAGTTTAAAAACGGATGAAACCGTATACTATATTATAATTAGATTCATAATTGCAATGTGCACATTTAAAGTGGATTACTCAGATATTATAGTGTATATATAATTATATGTCAGAATTCTCAAATATAGCGCGGAGTACCGAGTCGAATATTACAAAGGCACTGCTATTTGATTTTTTTAATGCATCATATGAGCATATGGATTGAGATTAATACCAGTATAGAATGGAATAACGCATATATGTTGTTGGTAAATAATACCTATATTATTATAAATAATAGTAGCTTAAGTTAAAGAAGTATTTAAGGATAGAATTATTATATACCATGTAGTAGGTACTATAACATTCTCTGGTTGTAATAAGTTTCTTAGGATAAGAAATTATCTAGAATATAGCATAATATAATAATAAGAGATATATTTAGAAATGATTATAACAAGTTTGAATTGTCATGACTCCCAGCCCACTGAGTTCTGAATAAAGTTAGTTCATGTAACAGACAAAACCTTCATATAATTTTTATCGTGAGCATACTAATATTAAATCGAATCGGTATCTCTAAGGGTATCCATACGGAATCAGATTATTATTTTTTAATTATAGACGTTTTCAAAGTAAACTTTAAATACCCCAAATTTATAAGCGAGAATAAATATTTTATAGCAATTTTTGTATTAATGGGATTATGGTACTATTATATGGAGTTAATAAGAGGTTTGCAAATTATAATAAATCATAGTTGTGTTATAAATCACAAATGAAATATTATACTTAAAAAGTATAGATATTACTGTGGTAAATGGGTTCCCTCATCCATTGTAGTATCTATAGAGACAGGATAGCCACTAGTGGGTGCCATCATTCGATATAAATTGATGTAGACAGTATCAATATTACTAAAGGTATTATCGATAGTGTCAAGTTGATAACTTTAAGATGTATCCACTCCTAATTTAAAGGAGAATGAGCGTAGAAGCAGAATGTAGGAACAACTGTTGATTCGTTTGATGAAAGCTCTAGGTAGTCTTGAGAATATGTTTCCAGTAGAGGTAATGCCCAAGTTGTTAGTTATAGTATACTCGCAAGGGAATAGTTTTTCGAGTATCACACTTAGATTTACTTACTGAGACTACAAATTATTTTTTTGAATGACGGAACCTATAGATAGTAGTGGAGCTGGCGAGCTGCGAGGTGCGACCCATGAGAGAATTTTCTTAGACCTCCGTCAGATTATAATTTGAATTAAACTCTGAACTTCTGAATCATATGTTAGAAGAGGAGCTAGCAACACAAAGACAATCAAGGTCCGACATAATTTGCTATAAAGTGCGCCAGATGTTTTGTGAACGAGAGGCTCACCACCCTATAGTAATAAATAATACTAGTTGGATACAGCAGCACGTGATTTACTTAAGGGGAGCCATATAAGTTTTACAAGTGACACACATCAGTCTTATAAAGTACTTAGTACGAGCGAATAGTTCCTACGTGAATTGAGATTGTGCAGTCGAGCGTGTGATCAGATGATCTAGTACACACAGCTCTATGCATTTATATGATTTGGGCCTTCTCCCTAAGGTGATGGTGTAAGTGTTTGTGGAGGGACGAGTTTAGAAGGATTGGAGGATCACCATATGTTTATCTTTGCAGTTGTCGATTCCTTGGGAGGAGATTTTCTAGTGAACAAATTTACGTTATTGTGCATCAATGACCAGACATTCTCTCTGATATAGTAGATATTTTTTCAGTGAGTGCAATTTCAGAATAAATGGCAGGCTATACTAGCCGGTTGGACTTTCGATCACACATATACGAGAAATAAAGTGAAAAGAAAGGAAGCACTTAATGCAAAAGAGAAGTGATAAAGTATGAGATTAAAATGAGCAGCATTTTTAGATAAAACTGATGCGCATTAATAAGTTTCTCCACCGACGCCGCCTTGGATGGTGTTGTGAACCTCCGCCACTTGTATTATATAGGTGGGATAAATGGCTCGTAACGTATCAATGCGTCGTCTTTTCTGATGATATTATGAGCAGCATTATAGATAATGTTCGAGAGACTCACTATAGTCTCTGTGTAGTGAGAGTATTTGGGTATAGCTTTAGGAGATGACAGTTCATCTTTAAAACAATTACAATGTCTATAACTCTGGCACTAATTCTATGGGTATTGAATAGGAGCATGTACTTTTAGAGTCAGTAAATTAACTCTTGCAAGAGCGATATATGGTTCGACTAGATGTGCCAACAGGTGATGAAGTGTGTGAGACGAATCAGAGATAACGGGCCTCAGGGCTCCTTTTACCATTTTTGCGAATGGATACATTCATGTTCGCTTGAAGACATGGGGGATACTGGAGTCTAGCAAGTGTGTGGATGACCATTGCTGGTATATTACTGTCTAGAGAATCCTTTAATGAGCGCTGTTGAATATTATACATTTACACTACTTAACGCAACGTTACCTTCTGGAAACACACAAGCTCCAAGGCCCACACTCGGCCTGGCTACCGCTTAGATAGCAGCAATCCCACACAGCATTACCTCGGCAACGTCTAACAACACATCAGCACACCAACACGCGCGCAGCACAGCATGACTGGACTAATTCACTGCATAGCACTGCGTATGAGTGTGCAACTCACGTTGTATGACTCAAGATATAGATTGCACTCACTCTTAGTGACTTACTTTTGTGTATGGAGGGCAAAGACTATGACAAAACTATTGAAATGAGAGTTTCACTTTATTATGGACTCACTGTTGAAGGAGACGTCAAGCTACGTTAATGGCTCATACGATTTGATGTCTTCAAACTTTGATTTACGGCACCATAGATTGGTGGGGATACATATTATTATTGTATTAATTGAGTTTCTTATTATTTATATATTGTTTGATAGGTGGTCATATGACATTGAATGGTGAATCAAGCAATATATGTGAGAGTATTCAAGACATATTTGATGGTTCATTTTAACATTTTGATGGGGCTTTAACATCCCAATAACCGTAGATTAAGAGAATGTTTCATATGTTTATGAAATATTGAATACGTGTAATGACTATTACACATGTAATAAATCCTAATGATGAGTATTCTACCGAGTGCCAGGTGGGCATTAGATAGCAAATAAGTTTTCAGTTAAGTGGGGTTTTCAAAATCAATCAAATAAGTAAGTCTGTATAACAAAAACGCGCAATGTCGAGCCTCTATCAAATAAATAGGTAGTAGTGAGATTCACCAAAACGACGAGCTCGCCAAATAGTCGTAGCCTGTAAGAGTAGCCGACATGAGTCTGCCACACTTGACGTGAGGTGCAATAGTGCCGACTTAGTGCCAAAAAAAACCACACTCCGGTCGCACCATGTCCAGAGAAATGCGTGACACTACCGATTTTACAAGTTCCATGTGCTATGTGTCATTACGATACTACACACTACGAGTCCCTCATGGCGAACTTATAATTCGCTGCTCTTAAGGTAATGGTGTGCCTACCGCCGCGTGCTAGCCGTTGTCTAAGGCTCTGACAGAGTATTTGTACCGATAATGGAGTTGGTCGCGGTAAAAATCGGGAATTATAGGGATGAACTTGCTATTCATGGCCGCGCAGAGTAAGAGATTGTACGGGCCAACTGACAGACTTAACCACAGCTACTATCGGTTTCGGCCTTCTTGTCTCTAGACCGTCCCTCTCGCTCAAATACCAGAACGCCAGCACGCGTGAGAGCTGTCTACTGGGCGTGCGCTCTTAGAACAAGACTACTATCCTGTCTCTTGTATTAAGGAAATAGATCGCGGACTCCCGATTGGAGATGGCTCTCGAAATGTCACCGTAGTCCGAAGTGCCTAGGATGCGAACATTATATGCATTTGATGATGAGTCAGTGACTTTTCATATGTCAGATCTCGGAGCAAACACACTACAGTCCTACTTGCTAATACATGACTCACTCAGCATAGAGAGCTTTACGCTAAAATCAATATGGTGTCTCTTATTAGGTCACACTCACAGCTTAGACCTCTGCGGATGCGCAAGAGGATTCGCTGCGCACCATTCACACCGAGCTCCGCTATCATGGCATCCGAACTGCGCATCAACAAGCGCACCGACGAGCATCCCGCGATTCCGCCTCGCCGCGGGATTGGACCTATAACCTGGAGCTCGTTTTCCTGCCCAGAAGCCGATGTTGTCTGCTGCCGGCGCTTGCGCGTGTGCAGCGCCGACCGACAATTGAGCACTTTCGCCGCGATAGCTAGTGGCGCCGCAGGCAACACTCTCATTCCGTAGTTATCTTCGTAATTCACATGAAGTAGTGCTAATGTTCGATTGTTGATTCGATACTTAAAATTTTTATTAAAAACATAAATTTTTATTTGAAGACTTGTCTCACGAATCCTCAGGATAACAGCAT
>JABUQX010010377.1:0-12500 GCA_015478945.1 Trachelipus rathkii
TTGGACACCCTAATATACTAATGTATATAGAATATATAATATATATATATATATATATATAAAATATATATATATATATATATAATATATTATATATATAATATATAATATATATATATATATATATATTATATATATTATATATAAATATATATATAATATATATATAATATATATATATATTTCTAGGTGTGTCAAATTTCTTAGGAAAATTTTTTTTTCCTTTTTTTTTGGCAGTCTGACCTTGTTAAAATTATGGGTATTGATATTCAAAAGATATGTATTTAAATTTTTTAAAGCTGATTGGAGCAATATTTAAAGTGACAAAGCTGTTGGAAATACCATAGCTTTCCACAACCACCCCTGAGTAGCTATAACTGGTGCGTTTTTTTTAATGTGGTATCCCCAATTGAAATGATTAAAATGTTATTAAATTCAGTTTTATTTAATTTTTATTACTTATATGTTTATTTATTTTCATAACTTTTTCAGCTGTTTCTTTGATATTCCTGGAAATTTTTCCCTCCTGTGTCTTTCTATAACTTGAAGAAATTATTGCATTTCCTTCCTCGGTTTTTTGTTGTTTATGTTGATTATAGTATAGTTTTTGCACTAGTGCAATAGCTCTTTCGGCATTTTCGTTGATGACATTTATTGATTTGATAACTTCTTGTGCATATTCTATTAGCTGCATTTCTTTCGTTCCATTCAATGGCCCGCGTCAACCTTGAGAAAAGTGGAGTTCAAACGTAATTTTTTGAAGAACAAATGACTGCATTCTGTTATAAAGTCGGCAAGTGTTTTGTTATGAAGTTGATCTTCATCCCTTAAATACAAAACGTTTATCTGGCTTATCTACACTTGTTCTTCTTGGTTTATGCAGAGCTTCAACCATCTTCCGTTTCATTTCAACTGGTACTTCATCATCCATAAATGCAAGAGCTGCAAGTTCTTTCCCTAAATACCACACACAAGTGATGTTGAAAGCTTTACTACTACTACGTGAGGAATTTCATAATCGTCACAACATTTCCCAGCTCCTTGGAAGTAATTGTAAGTCTGCAATTTCATTGGCTGAAGGCTTGCTGTTGATGTGGCTAAAGACCAATTGGAAACAGCATAAAACCTTACAGCAAAGTTCGCAAATCTTGTCATTGCAGATCGCTTCTTGCTCTGTCCCATAATTAAACTGCGACCCCTAAACTAAGACTATTTTCAATGTGAATAAATTGACTGTGCCATAATTAATCGTGCCTCGATGCAGAGCACCTTGGTTTACGAAAAGGAAAACCCCGTTCTCAATGGTTCCCACATTAAATAAAACAAAACATCAGCTCTACAATAGTTCTTAATTAATCAATCCTGTGGGTCGCTTTTTTTTCTTATAACTGCTCACTACAAACAAAAAAGCTTTTCCTACAAACATTTTCTTGTCCATGAAAATCACTAAATACTCACTATCTCATACTTTTCTTTTTAATTTTTTTCCACAATTTCAGGAAACGTATTTTGAACAGGTCAAGTCTGGGTCCTGTATGAAATAATTGGAACCATTTTGCTGAAAGCAGCAGATATAACTATTTCGTGAATTATGATGTCGACATGCAAAGGCCAGAAGGATTCTTTTCATCGGCTTCTCTTCTATAATCCTACAAGCCCAACTTTTTGATTCCATATTGCTTGCTGTATTTTGTCAAAAACACATTGCCTACTTAGTTGATTTTTAATTTAGGCACGGTACTAAAAACTTCTGCAACAATTTATTGCAACCGGTTCCTCTCAAAAAGTTTTGGAACACCCAGCAACTTTGATTTCCCTCCACCATGTACGACGATCGCTAGACGTTCAACCTTGTCTTCTTCGGTTACATCCAACAATAACTTACCATCCCAGTGTACAGATGTCAGTAAATAAACCACCAGGAAATGTTTGTTTAATTTCCTCAGCAATTGCTTTACGAACGTCAGACCTTCGCCGCCGTAATGTACTTCTGCTTAATACAATTTTATCAACTTTTTTCCCAAGCGCATTTGCAGTAGCTGTTACTACTAACATCTCACGTCAATCACTCATTTTCGATCTATCCAAAGCCATTACTAAGTACATGGTTCGACTCTGGAGGTTCTTCACTGCTAGAGGAACTACCACCATCCACACTAGTACATTCTTGCAGAATACGTAATTGTTCCTTCTGCCGACGAACTTCCCTTTAATTTTATTACTTTCTTGTTCTTCCCTTTTATACGCTTTCTTTTTCGTGTTTTACAGTATATTTTTTATCCACAATACTCATATACCCTCGCCTACCTTTTCTCTTGGTATCCAAATAAGTTTGTATTTCTTCATTTGATAATTATTTTATCTTCTTCATTTGATATTATTTTCATTGCGTTTGCATGTGCGATATCAAATAAATCATTTAAGCTTTCTTTCAATTTGCATTTGACTTCTCCTTGATTTCAATTTTAAAAGTGATCTGCCTTGTTCATATGTCTTTCTAATCTTGGTTAAAACATCCTGTTTGGCCCTCGTGGGTAACTTTGCTCTCTAGGAGAGAGAGATGACGAAGAGAGAGGAGAGAGAGAGAGAGAGATGAGAAGGAGAGTAAGAGAGGGAGGAGGAGAAACAGAGGAGAGAGAGGAGAGAGGAGAGAGAGAGAGAGAAGAGGAGAAGAGGAGAAGAGAGAGAAGAGAGAGAAGAGGAGGAGGAGAGAAAGAGAGAGAGAAGGAGGAGAGAAGAGAGAGAGAGAAGAAGAGAGAGAAGAGAGGAGAGAGAAGAGAGAGAGAGAGAGAGAGAGAGAGAGGAGAGAGACCGGAGAGAGAGAGAGAGCGGAGAGAGAGAGGGAGAGAGAGGGAGAAGAGAGAGAAGAGGAGAGAGAGAGGAGAGAGGAGAGAGAGGAAGAGAGAGAGAGAGGAGGAGAGAGAGAGGAGAGAGGGAGAGAGAGAGAGAGAGAGAGAGAGAGAGAGAGAGAAGAGAGAGAGAGAATCGAAGTGAAAAGTATGATTGAATTTGTTTTGGTGGAAAAAGAAGATGTTGAAGTATGTGTGGATGTTGAATCAGTGAGGGGATTAGGAAAGGGATTATCAATGTGTTGTTCTATGTAAAATTAAATTATGTGCTTTGGATGTAAACTTGATACGAAAGGAAGTAGGTAAATTAAGAGTGAGAAGTAATGTGTGAACAATAATAAGGATAAGTATCAAAGACCGATCCGCAGGGAAATTGGTTTGAATGTGAACCCCAAGGGGGGTTTTGGAACTTTAAAACAAATTCTTGGAAGCGAGCGAAGGAACAGAGTTGTTTAGCAGTGCTTAAGGAAGTATTGTGGATTGTGCTAAAGTAGGAAGTAAGAATTGATAACAGTGAGTGGTAGAATGAGGAGGTGATTTTTGGGTTAAAAATTAAAAAAAAGCGTGGTTGAATGTCTAAAAGCAAATGATTGTAGTGTGGAGAAAGATGTGAATTAATGAAGGGGAAAAAAAGAAATACTAAAAGGTTGCATAACGTAGGAGAAAAGAAGAAGTAAAATGAAACAGTTTGAAGGAGGAGGATAAAAAAATGGGACTTAAGAAGGAATAGGAAGCTCTTCTGGAAGAGAGCGCGAAAGGTTTAAGAATGATAATAAGTGGAACCTGCTTAGAATAATGAATAAGGGAGGTGCTTTTGTAACTGATGAAATGGATGGTAGGGGAGTGTGGAAAGAAACACTTCGAAAATCTGTATAATATTAACAGTAATAAAGAGGTGATAAGTGTTAATGGGTGTGGGTTTGATGGTGCAGAAGGAATAGGTATTATTTTTGGGATAAGGTCATTAGCAAGGAGGGAGGTAATGGGAAAGATTGAGAAAGTTGAAGAATGGCAAATCTGCAGACGTATAGATGAAATTACTGTTGAAATGATCAAAAGAAAGGAGCGAGATGGTGATTTGATTGGATTTGGAAGTTGTGTAATAAAGTGGTTTAGAGAGGGTAAGTTCCAGGCATTGGAGAGCGAGCAGTAATAGTTACCCTATTAAAGTAAGGGAGATAAGGGGCAACGTAGGATTTATAGGCGAAATAGTTTATTGAGTGTTGTAGGGAAGATATTAGCTGGTATTTTAGTCGAAAGAGTGCGTCGAGTGACTGAAGGACTGATTGGTGAATAACATGGTGCGTTTAGGAGTGGTAGAGGAATGTGTGGATCAAAATCTTTACATTGAAACAAAATTGAATTGAAAAATGAGGGAGAAAAAGAATAAATTGTTATTTAGGTTTTAAGGATTTCAACAGGCGTTAAATGATAAGATTAAATGGAAGCTCTATGGCAGGGTGTTAGATTGATATATGGTTGTTGGTGGGCTAGGCATATAAGGGAGATTCAAAAGTATGTATGACGATAGTGAGGCGTGTGTAAGAATAAATGTTGTCAAAGGTGATTGGTTTAGTATTAATAGCGGGAGTGAAACAGGGTTGTGTTATGTCTCCTTGGTTATTCAATTTGATATGGATGGGGTTATTGAAAGAATTAGAGTGTGGGGGTGGCAGGAAATGGTGTTAGAATGAGGGAGAATGGAGATGAGTGGAGGGTGCCCTACCTATTATATGAGGGTGTTGTTTCTTTGTGGCGAATCTGAAGAGAGTTTGAGAGGATTGGTAGAGAGATTTGGCAGGGTGTGTAAAAGGAGGGGTTTAAAAGTAAACGTAGATAAGAGTAAGGTTATGGTTGTGAGTGAGGACAGTCCTCAGTGTGAAGTTATGTTAGATGGTGAGCAGCTGGAACAAGTGCCTGAGTTTAAATATTTAGGGTATATGTTGTATGAGAAGGGAACGGATGATGCAGAGTGTAGTAGGAAAGTTGTGAATGGCAGGAAAGTGGCTGGTGCAATTAAATCGTTGGTGAATGTTAAAGGACTATGTCTGGAGTGCGCCAGGGTCTTGCATGTGGGTATGTTGTTACCTGTGTTATTGTATAGTAGTGAGACTATGGTCTGGAACAAGAAGTATAGATCTAAAGTTCAATGTGTTCAGATTGACAATCTTAGGGGCGTGCTAGGTGTGAGAAGAATTGATAAAATGAGGAATGAACGTATTAGAGAGTTGTGTGGTGTGAAGAAAGGGGTAAATGAGAGAATAAATGAAAGGTATGTTGAGGTGTTTGTCATTGTTGGAAAGGAATGAATGATAGTCGGTTGGTTAAGCGGATGTATAGTGGTGAGTGTGTTGGGAACCGACCGGCTGGGAGACTGAAGAAAAAGTGGATTGAGTCAGTAAAGGAATGTCTGCAGGAGAGAAATGCGAGTTTTGCAGAGGCGAGAAGAAAGGTGCATGATAGGAGAGAATGGCGGGGTTTTGCGAGGGATTATGGTTGTGGCCCACCTTGGCCAGGGGATGAACCATACACTTGACGATTTACCATAGTGATGATCCGTCGCGGTCCCATGAAGCTCTAGGGTGGATTTTCTGACTGCGACGAGTTCTTACTAATTAATGGTACAGAGGGGGCGGTAAGGCTGAGCTTTCTTTTCAACTTTTGTCATTTTCTTCTACTGCTTTTCTTTTCCGATGCATGTACGCACCTTACCTTGTCGGCAGCTGAATATCAACGGGTATGCCTTCCGAGATTGATTTAACAGCTTTGGCAGCCGCCAAATGCTATTGACATAACTGAAAGTCCTAGCGGAGAATAATGTCAGAAGAATCCAGCTGTATAAAAGCACAAAGTTAGTTGACTTTAAGCAAATATGAAAACTAAAACATATTAAAACTTTAGAAAAAATAATATAATGCGTTGGTAATTAGTAATTACTACTTCATTATCTATCGATTGATGTTTTTCTCAGTTTTTCTACTACTAAACCCTTAAAAACGTCGTCTGACAAACATATAAGGTTCATAATTTTTATTTCGCCAAGATTTAGGGGGAGGGCAAGTGCCCCCCCTGCCTACGCCCATATATATATATATATATATATATATAGTATATATATTATAATATAATTATATATATATATATATATATATATATATATATATATATATATATATATATATATATATATATATATATATATATATATATATATATATATATATATATTATCGCCTATGGTATGTACGACATTCCAGTACCTAATAGTTCGCCTTTCTGTTCTGCGTTCATATTCACACACATCCTTCAGAAAACATCTTAGAAAAACTACCTTTTATCCACATATCAAATACACATACTTATATCCACACCCCTCTTCCAGACAACATCTTACAGACATCCCTAATCCTTATATCCATATGTGTGTGGAGAAAAAATTGCCCACATCGTATGTCCTGCCTGTCGTAGGCGACGACTATGGGACGGTGGTAGTAGGTTGGCTGCCCACTACCACTTATCTTTTGGCAGGAATTCTAATGCATGCCTCGGAGAAGGTCGTGATCGCAGTAAGCGTCCTTTTATCTTTCGGGCAAAATGTATGAACCGTATGGGTACATGGAATGTCAGAGGAATAAATTTTGAGAAGAGGAGATAGAGGTGATGGATTTATTTAGAAAGGGCAAATTTGATTTGCTCGCTGTGACTGAAACAAAGATGAAAGGAAACGGTGAAAATGAGTGGTGTGGTGTGAAATGTGTTTGTGTTGGTTTGGAAAGGGATAGAAGGATTTGCAATTCTGATGACGGACTTGTGGTAGAGAGCTATGGTAGATTTTGTGTGTGTGAGTACTAGAATTACTAAAGGTTAAATTTAAGTTTGAAAAGGTAAAAAAAAATTTGGTTGTGACATATGGTCCATCTGAGGGTAATGTTGAAGAGTGCGATTTTTTGGGATAATTTGAATGATTTTTGGGATGGGGTGAGTAAGAGATTTAGTTCATTTGCTAAATATCTGCCCACCCAAGGTTTTTTTTTTAACAGTTGTCACCACCACTCATGGGCAGAGCCCTATTCAAGAATGGGGTGTAGTACGCTCAAAAGTTCACCCTCTAGCGCAAATTACGCATATGAGCACAAACGCAGGTTTTAAAGCGAGATTAAATTCTGCAGGAAATACAAAACATGGAAGAGAATTTCACAGAACAGAGGTGGTGGGAAAGAAGGAAGCACCACAGCGAACTAGCCTGGAGTTACCAATGTCAACACAAAACTTGTGCGCAGATACAGCACCCCTTGTGCTACGAGGGCGTCGTAAAGGTGGTGGTACGCGAGTGATAAGTATCCTCGAGCACCTGCCGCTGTGGTACCTATAGGATAGAGATAAAGCATCAACATCGCCCCGCAAAGATAGAGAGTCAAGTGAACCGGAAAGTACAGAACAGTTTATAAGCCTTTTGGCCTTTGACTCGACCCTGTCCAAAAGCCGGGTGAGACCAGAGCCCTCTCCCACCAGATATGAAAGCAGTACTCCATACATGGGCGGATGAGACCCTTGTATAGCTGGAGCAACTGAGAAAAGGAAAAAAAAGTCTCGCAGCCTAAACAGAACTTCCAGTTTATTTTAGGCCGCCCTAGTAACCGTTGTGATGTGAGGTTTCCAAGATATTTTTTTGTTTATGTTAAGGCCAAGATGTTTATATTGTCAACAGGAGAGACGAGAGAACCGTCGAAAGAGATAGGAAAGTTAGAAGGTATTTGGGAGAAGGAGATTTGTAGAACTTGGGTTTGTAACGAATTGAATTTCACAAAGTTGAGACGATCCCATCCGGAAATTCTATCCATATCAGCGAGAATAGAATCGGAAAGATTAAGGCGAGAGGCAATTCTAGAAGTAAAAGAGGTTGTAGAATTGATATGAGTTGAGGAATGAAGGGTCGAGTCATCGGCATATGAGTGGATAGAGTTAGAGGTGCAGGTGAGAAGATCATTAATGAAAAGTAGGAATAAAATAGGAGAAAAGACAGAACCTTGAGGAACACCACTATTGACAGAAAAAGAAGAAGTCGCCCCATCAACAACAGCCGACATTGAGCGATTTGAAAGAAAGCTAGACATAAGTAAGCAAAGAGAAGGAGTAAACCCAAAGGAGGGGAGCTTGGAGAGCAGTGACGAGTGCCATACTCGGTCAAATGCTTTGTATATGTCAAGCGCCACCACGCAAGTCTCCCCGTAGTTCCTAAGAGCGAAAAACCATAAATTGGTTAGATAGTTAAGTATATCGCCAGTAGACCTCGAGCGCCGAAAGTCGTACTGGCGATCAGAATGAGTTTCCAGATGATCTAAGAAGTGAGAATTTGGAAGGGTTTCAAAGATCTTAGATAGAATACAAGTGAGAGCTATAGGGCGATAGTTAGAAGGATCAGAGCGGCTTCCTTTTATCGGAATAGGTTGGACATGTGCAAGTTTCCAACACTGAGAGAAAGTGCTAGCATTGAGACGTAGAGATTATAGTTGAACGAGGGGTGGTGATAGCACGGAAGCACACTTCCTCAAAATTCTGGAAGGAATGACATCCAGCCCACCCGCCTTCCTAACGTTCATAGATTAAAGGGCCCATGAACCGATCAAATGTAATCACAGGCAAAGGCATAGGACACCTGAGAGGAGGAGTAGGAAGAGGAATGCTAGAATCATCCAGGGTTGAGTTAGAGGAAAATAGGAGGCCGAAGAGATTGGCCTTTTCAGTTGGAGAATTAGCATCAGAATCATCAGATCGCATAAGAGGAGGAAATGCAGATTTACAGAAGTTGCTAGAGATGCTTTTTTCAAGAGGCCAGAAAGATTTGTCAGTAGGAGAACCAAGGAGGTTAGCGCACTTTCGTTTGATAAAAGCCCGCTTTGCTCGTCGAAGAGTATCCATGCAACGATTTCTAGCTAATGAAAATTAGCGAGAGTGATAGGAGAACGAGAATTTCTCCACCCTAGATACGCACTGTCTCTAGCCTGAATGGACAGAGAACAAACACGATCGAACTATGGATTATGAGGAGAGAAAGATTTAGTTGAAGGAATGAACCTGCTCATCCCATCAACGATTATAGCTCCCTCCTTATATTTTAAATCTTTATACATCAATCATTATTCCTTACTGAGGGAGCCAATTTATCATCTGCAAACTTTGAAACCTTACATTTAAGTCCCCATTCTAAATATTTTATACATATATGGGGAACAGCAACTTGACCTAAGAAATCGTTACGGACCACAAATATTTCCATTAATAAATACTTTTCATTTTCATTGATTAACTATTATTATTATAAAAACTTCCTTTTAATGTGATTTATCCCCTTTTCAGAAGGTAACAAGGGGGGACTACATGAAATTGATATTTAAGGCAGGCTATCCCAAACCAGCGCCACCAACGTGTTTGCAGTAGTTTTAATTCTTGCCCCCAGGAAGATAAAACTCCAACTGCTACGCGGAGGATTGAACCAGCGTCCTCTCGCATGAGAGTCGACGAGTCAACCTCCTACGCCACGAGTTATTATTATTATAAATATTAAAATTATTATTATTAAAATTAAGAGACTTAAGGAATCCAAAATTTTGATCGCTTAAATAAATTTCGGGGGGTTGACACCACTGTTTACAGCCTTGTATATATATATATATATATATATATATATATATATATATATATATATAATATATATTATATATAATATATATATATATATATATAATATATAGAGAGAGAGAGGGAGGAGAGAGAGAGAGCAGAGAGAGAGATTTTTAAAATATACTTTTTTCAATTAATCAATCGTCATCGTCAAAACTTACATTAATCGTCATCGTCAAAATTCCATTCTTCGTCCCATCACAAAAAAAAATATATATATATATTAATATATATATATATATTATTAATATATATATATATTATATATATATATATATATATAATATATATATATATATAATATTTATATAATTATTGATGGGACGACTATGAATTTTTGACGCATGACGATGGACGCTATATTTGAAAAAATATATTTAAAAAAAAATATATTTTCCTCTCTCTCTCTTCTCTATATATATATATATATACTATATATATATATATATATATATAATATATATATATATATATATTATATATATATATATATATATATATATATTATATATATATATTGTATATATATATATACAAGGCTGTAGACAGGGGTTGTAAGGGGTTCAATCCTCCGAAATTATTTAAACTATCAAAATTTTTGATTCCTTAAGTCTCTAATAATAATATAATAATAATAATAATAATAAAATAATAATAATAATAATAATAATAATAATAAAATAATAATAATAATAATAATAATATTATTAATTTATAATAATTTAATATAAAAATAATAATAATAATAATAATAATAATAATAATAATAAATAATAATAATCATAATAATAATAATAACCAATATAATAATAATAATTGACAGTAATGAATATTGAAAAGTATTTGTTAATGGAAATGAGGAGACATGTTTGTGGTCCGTAAAGATTTCTAAGGTCTGGCTCTTCTTCATATATGTATAAAATATTTAGACCAGGGACTTAAAATGTAAGGTTTCCAAGTTTGCAGATGAAGCAAATTCGCTACCTCAGTTAGGAATGATGATATGTATAAATATTTAAAAGATAAGGAGGAGCTGTTGTAATCGTTGATGGCACTAGCAAGTTCATTCCTTCTTCAAATAAATCTTTCACTCCTCTTAAACATGGTTCGATCGTGCTTGCTTCTCTGCATTCTAGGCAGAGACAGTAGCGTATCGGCGGGGTGGAAAAAATTTCTCGTTCTCCAATTACTCTTCGCCAATTTCATTCAGCTAGAAATCGTTGGCAGGGAATACTTCTTCTACACAATGCGGGCTTCATCAAATGAAAGTGCGCTAACTTTCCTTTGGTTCTCCTACTGACAAATCTTTCTGGCCTCTTGCCAAAAACATCTTCTAGCAACTTCTGTTAAATCTCCCTTCCTCTTAATGTTCTTGTTGTAATCTCCAACTGAAAAGCGGCGAATCTCTTTCGGCCTCCTATTTCCCACTAACTATAACCCTAGACGATTCTGGCATTCTCTCCTCCTCCTTCTCCTCTCAGGTTGTCCTATGTCTTTGCCTGTGATTATAGTTGATCGGCTGCATAGGGCCCTTAAAATCTATGAAGGATAGGAAGACGGTGGCCAGATGCGCATTCCTCCCAAGTTTGAAGGGAGTTGCTTTTCGTACGTGCTTCCCCACCCCTCGTTCAACTATACTCCCTATGTCTCATTATAGCACTTTCCTACAGTGTTGGAAGCTCGCACATGTCCAACCTTTTCCGAAAAAAGGAAAGCCCGCTCTGATCCTTTAACTATCGCCCTATAGCTCTCACTTGGATTCTATCTAAGTATCTTTGAAATCCTTCTCAACTCTCACTTCTTAGATTTCTTGGAAACTCATTCCCTTCTTTCCGATAGCCCAATACGGCTTTAAGCGCTCGAGGTTCTTCTGGAGATATTTCCATTCTAACCGATTTATGGTTTTTTCGCTTTAGGAACTACGCTTGACATATCCAAAAGCACTTTGACCGAGTATGGCACGCGTCACTGCTCTCCAAGCTCCCCTCCTTTGGGTTCCTCTTTCTCTTTGCTTAATTATGTCTAGCTTTCTTTCAAATCTCTAAATATCGCCTGTTGTTGATGGGGCGACTTCTTCTTTCTTTTTCTGTCAATAGTGGTGTTCCTCAGGTTTCTGTCTTATCTCCTACTTTATTCCTACTTTTCATTAATGATCTTCTCACCTGCACATCTAACCCTATCCACTCATATACCGATAATTCGACCCGACCCTTTATTCTTCAACTCATTTCAGTTCTGCTTCCTCTTTTACTTCTAGAATTGCCTTTCGTCTTAATCTTTCCTATTCTATTCTCGCTGATCTGGATAGAATTTCCGGATGAGGTCGTCTCAACCTTGTGAAATTCAATTCTTTAAAAACCCAACTTCTGCAAATCTCCTTCTCTAAAACGCATTCTAACTTTCCTATCTCTTTCGACGGCTTTCTCGTTTCTCCTGTTGACAATATAAACATCCTTGGCCTTAACATAAACAATAAAATGTCTTGGAAACCTCATGTCACAACGGTTGCTAGGCCGGCCTCAAAGAAACTGGGAGTTCTATTTAGACTGCGTATGTATGGAGTACTTCTTTCATATCTTGAGGGGGGGGGCTCTGGTTTCACCCAGCTTTTGGATAGGGTCGAGTAAAAGGCCAAAAGGCTTATAAACTGTTCTGTTGGTGCTTTATTTCTATTCTATAGGCAACCCAGAGGTAAGTGCTCGTGGGAACTTATCAAAAAGCGTACCACCACCTTTACGATGCCCTTGTAACACTAGGGGTGCTGTGTCTGCGCATGAGTTTTGTGTGGATATTGGTAACTCCAGGCTAGTTCGCTGCGGTGCTTCCTTCTTTCCTGCCACCTCGGTTATGTGGAATTCTCTTCCATCTTCTGTGTTTCTGCTGAATTTAATCTCCCCCAATTCAAAGCCCGCGTCTGTGCTCATCTGCGTAATTTGCGCTAGAGGGTGAACTTTTGAGCGTACTACACCC
>JABUQX010010377.1:17500-51496 GCA_015478945.1 Trachelipus rathkii
AAAACTGCATAACTTCCTCGGGAGTTATATTTTTCTTTTTTGAATTTCTGCACTTTCTTACCAAATTGCTGTGCCGTGATCTCAATCTTTTTAGTTGCAGGCGTAGTTTTTTTTTCCTAGGTGTTAGTTCAACAAAATCAGGTGATGCATCTTTACCATTGTCAAAAACCACATCTATAATATATATATATATATATATATATATATATATATATATAATATATATGTTATATATATATATATATATATATATATATAATATATATATATATATTATATAATTATATATTATATATTATACTATATATATATTTATATATATATAGAGAGAGAGAGAGAGAGAGAGAGAGAGAGAGAGAGAGAGAGAGAGAGAGAGAGAGAGAGAGAGAGAGAGAGAGAGAGACGAGAGAGAGAGAGAGCGAGTGAAAAGTGACATAATGAGAGAGAGACGGAGAGAGAGAGAGAGAGAGAGAGAGACTCGCAACGATAAAATTACCTCCCATTTTTGCTTATGGTGTGTAGGGGTCTCTATGACATTCCAGTGCCTAATGGTTCGCATTTCTCTCTTGCGTTCATATCCAAACTCATCCTCCAGACAACATCTTACAGGCACTTCCTTTTATTCACATATCATTTAAAGATACTTACATCCACACCCTTCTTCTAGCCAACATCTTACAGATATCCCTATCCCTTATTTCCCTATGCGTAGGGGCTAAAAAATTTGCCACAGCATATGTTCTGCGCGTCGTAGAAGCCGATTAAATGGACACTGGTAGTTGGGATGGCTACCCACTATTACTTATCTTTTGCCAGGAAAGCTAGTGCATACCTCGGAGAAGGTCGTGATCAACGTAAAAGACCTTATATCTTTCGGCGAAAATGTATGAATCGTATGGGTACATGGAATGCCAGAGGAATAAATGTGTAGCAGAGGAGAGAGGTGATGGATGTATTTAGAAAGGGCAAATTTCATCTGCTCGCTGTGACTGAAACAAAGATGAAAGGTGTGGTGTGAAATGTATATGTACTGGTGTGAAAAGGAATGAGATGGGGATGAAAAGAAGTAATTCTGATAAATGACCTGTGGTACAGAGGTACGGTAGATTTTGTTTGTGTGAGCACTATAATTCTAATGGTTAAATTTAAGTTTGAAAAGGTCAAAGTATGAGTGGTTGTAAAATATGGTCCATCTGAGAATAATGTTGAAGAGAATGCGATTTTCTAGGATAATCTGAATGTTTTGGATGGGATGAGTAGGAGCTATAGTTTAATTGTGTTGGGTAACCTAAATGTTTTGATAGATGATCAAAAAAGGGATGGTATAGCAGGTGGATTTATGGTGTCGGGAGAAAATGAGAATGGTAGGAAGGTGATTGATTTCTGTGATGAGAGTGCTATGTGTGTAAGTAATACTTTCTTTAAACATAAGATTATTCAAAAGTATACTAGAGTTGGTGTGGCTAGAGATGTTATCGAAGTGAAAAGTATGATTGACTTTGAATTATGAGTTGGACGTTAAATCATTGAGTGGGTTAAGAATGGGATTATCGGATCATTATGTTGTTTTATGTAAAAGTAAGTTAGTGGGGGCTTGGATGGAGAGGAAGGTGATAAGGAAGGAAGTTGGTAGAATTAAAAGTAAAAGTTAAGTGAACAAGGTAATATGGTAAATATTTATAAGCGCTTGCAAATAAATCAGTTGATTTTGAACAAGTTGAAACTGAACAAATGTGGAAGCAAATAAAGAAAGCGGTTGTTAGTAGTGCAAAAGAAGTATGTGGATGTGCTAAAGTAGGAAGTAAGAATGTTAACAGTGAGTGATGGAATGAAGAGGGTGTGATGGCAAACGGCGTTAAGAAAAAAAAGAAAAGGCATGGTTGAAAGTTTTAATAGCCAATGATGGAAATTTCCTTTTTAGACTTCAAGAAGAAGAAAAAAAAAACATTAAGATTTACCAAAAAAAGTTATAAGGGAATAAGAAGCTCTACTGGAAGGAAGGGAAAAAAGTTAAGAATGAGAATAACGAATAGGAATAGTGCTTTCGTAACTGATGAAATGGATGTGAGAGAGTGTGGATGGAACACTTCGAAAATCTGCATAACATTGGCTGTAATGAAGAGGTTATAGTGAATGTGTGGGGGTTTGATGGTGCAAGAAGGAATAGTTATTTTGGGGATGAGGTCATTAGTAATGAGGAGGTAATGGGTAAAGTGAGAAAGTTGAAGAATTGTGCAGGCATAGATGAAATTACTGGTGAAATGATAAAGAACGGAGGCGAGATGGTGATAGAGTTGATTTGGAATTTATGTAACAAAGCTTTTATGGAGGATATAGTCCCTAGGGATTGGAGGAGAGCAGTATATTATCATTATGTAAAGGGGGATAAGGGCAAATGTAGGAATTTAAGGGGAATTCGTTCATTTAATGTTGTATGGAAGACATATGCTGGTATGCTGAATGTGTTTGGTTTGATGGTGTCAGTAGAAATAGTTATTTTAGGACTGAGTTAATTAGTAGGGAGGAAGTAATAGGTCGAATGAGAAAGTTGAAGAGTGGTAAATCTGCAGATATAGCTGGAATTACTCGTGAAATGATCACGGGTTGGTGGCTATATTGTGATTGATTGGATATGGAAATTGTGTAACAACGCATTTATGGAGGGTATAATTCCGAAAAATTGTGGAGAAAAGTAATAGTACCAATGTATAAGAGTAGGGGAGATAAGAGGAACTGTAAGAACTATCTGTGAAATAGTTTATCGAGTGCTGGAGGGAAGACATATACCGGTATTTTGGTTGAAATTGCGTCCAGTGACTAAGGGACTGATTGGCGAAGAACAGGATGCATTTAGAAGTGTTAGACTATGTAAGTTCAAATCTTCCCATTTAAACAAATGAAGGAAATTAGGAGAAAACTTAATTGTATTCAAGTTTAATGGACTTGCAACAGACACTTGACAGGTGTAATATGAAAGCTCTGTAGCAGGTGTTAGTTATAGGCTTATGAATGGAATCAAAAGTATGCATGGCAATAGTGAAGCATGTTTGAATAAATTGAGTGGAAAGTGAATGGTTTTATATTAATAGTGGAGCAAGGCATTGATATTTAATTTATATATGAATGTGGTAATGAGAGAATTAGAGGATGAAGTTGTAGGGGAAGGTGTAAAGATTGATGGAGAATGGAAGAGTGTAGAGGGTGCATTGATTTTGCGCTCTGATAAACTGATATTTCATAATCTTTGATTATTTAAAATAATTAGAAAGCTTTGAAAAATATTATAATTGTTATTATTTTGAAAGAATATCTAAATAATAAAGTACTTTTCGTATAGCATTAAGCTGTTGACACATAATTTATCCTTAATATATTTACTTTATTATGACAACTATTCTATCTGTTTGTGTGTGCATGTGTGTGTGTGTTAACAGATTTATTAAATATACTTAGATTGTGAATACATAAGTAAAAGATAAAAATGTAATGTCACAAATAAACGTTTTTTTTTTTTGTTTTTTTTGCAGGACACAAAGTTAAAAAATTACCTATATAAATTTATAAAAATAGTATTAAAAAAAAAAATTAAAACAGACTGTCTACCAGCCAAAGAATCAATAAGACAGTCAATAAAAGTCAAACTAGAAATTTGCAAGATCAAAGAAATAATGTAAAAATATTGCTACATATGTTAGATGAAATTAAACAATTAAGTTTAAATGTAGTAATTGCATTACACAATAAAACCAGAATAGGTAAAAAATCTACGAAATTGAAGATCAAAATTTTTACAAAGCCTGGTAATCAGATAATTTTTTTTGGTTTAAAATAGAAATAAAAGTTTTATATATTTTATTTCATAAATATAAATAAAGTGCTTATAAAATTGTTAACATCTCAGAAATGTTTTAAAAATTATTTTTTATAAAAATGAAAAAAAAAATAATCTAAAAAGAAATAGAAAGCCATGTGATCAATAAACATGGGTATGGTATATTCGAAATTTTTACTTTTACAAAACATCAAATGATTATTTAGCGTAAAACCGAATTTCCCTATCGAATCTGTAAAAATTATTGAATCAATATAATATTTCAAACTTAAATTTTCAATCAAACGAATTAAAGCATAAATATTGCGTGGAGTACTAGATATTCATGTTTTGTTTTCATGGTAGTAAATAAGTAATAAATTTTTAATACTTGTTAAACATAATACATTAAAAAAAATTAGACATTTTCAAATATTCTTGCTAAGGATTGATTGGAAAACTTTAGAAATAACAGATGCTAAACCAATATAGGAGGATAAAAGTTTAAAAATTAAATAGGATTTCCCCTTTCTCGGCAAAGGTTTATTGAGAGCAGCACACTTCCACAAGGAAGAAAAAGTAGAAGTGGAATAACCAAGATTAAATAATTTATCAATATAGGATTTAAGCTCAGATTCACTGGTTTTTGAGAATTAAAGTTGTACTATCATCATGACCATACCAAAGAGAAGAAATTTCAATATTAATAAAGCACAAATAAGTTTGTGGCAGGTGAAGGAGTAATAGAACTGAAATCGTCTAAATTGGAATTAAAGGAAAAAGCTTGAACGAAGAGTTAGCTCATTCGGTAGAAGGCAATACGTCATTGGTGGATGTAATGAAAACAAGTCTTGAGTGCGCTAGGGTCTTACATGAGGATATGTTGTTATCTGTGTTGATGTATAGTAGTGAAACTATGGTCTGGAATAAGAGGTATAGATCTAAAGAACAATGTGTTCAGATGGCAATCTTAGTGGTGTCATAGGTGTGAGAAGAATTGAAAAAAATGAGGAATGAACGCATTTTGGAGTTGTGTGGTGTGAAGAAAGGAGTAAATGAGAGAAGAAATGAAAGTACATTGAGATAGTTTGGATGGATAGGTTGGATGACATAAATACTGCGGGTTTGGTTAAGCGGATGTGCAGTGGTGAGGTGTGCTGGTGATCGACCGGCTGGGAGACCGAAGAAAAAGTGGATTGAGTTAGCAAAGGAATGCCTGGATTAGAGGAATGTTAGTTTGCCAGAGGCGAGAAGAAAGGTTCATAATAGAAGTGAATGGCATAGTTTTATGAGGGGGTATAGTTGTGGCCCACATTGAAGAGATGCCAAAGTGAGGGCCATCGCGGTCCTCGTCAAGCTCTTGGGTTGTATTTATTGTGACTGTCGGTGGGTTCATAATAAAATGGCGATCAAGGCACTAATGACATGGTGTATATATTACAGACATAGGTTCTTGTATTTTTTCTATTCCAATGCATGCTGACTTGCACACATGCTCTGTTACTTCTGATTCATAAATCTTAACTTACCAGAGTTATTATTTTCTAGATATAAAACTCCCACAGAGCTTTTAACTTTCGACGGCAGTTCTATCTTCACCTACTATAATATAATATAATATAATAATAATAATTCTTGATTAATAATAATGATTTATTTAATATAAAATCATTCATGCTTCTTATATTTCAACTTAAATATTTTATGTAATTTTAAATATATATGTAATAATACTTCAAACCATTGATTTTAAATTTTTTTTAATTAATATGCGAGAACATTGACCGACATACAAAATTCTGGATCTTTAAATTTAGCGATCTTAAATTTTGATGCAGAAACAATCTTTATACAGTTTCTGATGTGTAATATTTCAACACTTAATCGGCAGAAAATGACGATGACGATTGAGAAAAAATATGCCCATTTTACCGATGACGATCAATCGCCCATCACTAATCCTAAATATTTAAATCAGACACTTGTTCAAGTTCCTCAAACCATCAACATAAAACTTCAAGCACCGAGGAATGTCATCACTCGCAACCATAACCTTACTCTTATCTACGTTTACTTTCAAACCCCTCCCTTTAAACTCCCTGTCAAATTTCTCAACCAATTCTCTCAAACTCTCTTCAGATTCGCCAAGCAAAACCAAATCATCCGCATATAATAGGTAGAGCACCATCCACTCTCTTCCATTCTCCATCATTCTAACACCATCCCTTGCCACCCCAACTTCTTTCATAACCCCATCCATATACAAATTGAATAATCAAGGAGAAATATAACACATCCCTGACTCACCCCGATATTAATATTAAACCAATAACTTTCGACTCCATTTATTCTTACACACGCTTCACTATCGCCATACATACTTTTGATTCCATTCAGAAGCTTACCACCGACACCATATAACACTAACGCCTGCCATAGAGCTTCCCTATTAATCCTATCATACTCCTGTTGCAAATCCACAAACCCTAAATATAATTTATTCTTCTTCTCCCTCATTTTCTCAATCATCTGTTTCAATGTAAAGATTTGTTCCACACATCTTCTACCATTTCTAAACGCACCTTGTCTCTTCACCAAAATATATATATATATATATATATATATATATATATATATATATATATATATATATATATATATATATATATATATATATATATATATATATATATATATATATATATATATATTATTAAACAAAGCTAAAATATACAACAGACACCTTCCAATATTCCAAAAACTCTCATTCCTTATAACCTATTAATACAGAAAAACTGGTGGTGTTTCAGTTTTCGCGTTGTTTTAGTTTTCAAAGTCAGGTACACAGTGGGCTCAGTGAGGAACTAGAACTGAAGCAGGTTTTCTTTTCAAATTTATTATTGTATAACCTAACATGGCAAGTTAGCAAAACTTATAACATCTTTCATTGACTGCAGTACCTACTATAGTATGTTGTGAACCTTCAACTATTAGGAATAAGTTCAGCAGTTGAAAAATATATATGAATAATCAAATCCTTAAACATTTATTAAAGTCAATGAAGACTTTATTGACCTTTTTTTTACACTTTTTTTTTATTAATTAATTTATTAATTAACTACCCTTCCTCATTTAAATGTTGAATTTCAAAATATAACTCAAACTTAATTAAAAAGAAACAAATTTTAATTGGGACAAAAATATATGTATATATTATTATGCTTCATTAAAGAAAATAAAATAATAAAATACCATTCATGGTCGACTTCTGTACATTTGCTTCACTACTGATGGTACTTCTTTCATCATTCTTAACTGAAGATTCTGTGCAATACAAACGAGAGAATAAAAAAAATGTTTTACAATTTTCAAAAACCATCTGAACTGCATAGAATTTTGAACCAAATATATGAAAGTAAAATTAAAGATAAAAAATATTTTCATATATGAATTTAATTAGTTTTAATTAACACACAACTTGTGATTTTCGAAACACGACTCTGTGAGTCCGTTTTGTTTAGCCACTTACAAATTCCTTCCGAAAAAATATTTTGGGATCTAATATTAGAAAATCTTAAAATATTTAAATTAACATTCATATATACTTTAATTTAAATAATAATAATAATAATAATAATAATAATAATAATAATAATAATAATGGAGCTGGCAAGACTTGCCTTGGTCTGCAAGCTTCAATTTAAAATGACAATGACTTTACCATAAGTTTTGCAAAGTGTAATTGCAACAAATATAGCAAAATGCATCAGAATTATTTAAGGAAACCTAGTGAAGATCTCATTTCTTTATTTAAAGATAAAAAAAATTATAATATATATATATATATATTAAATTTATATATATATATATTCGGTTGATAATATATATATATATATATAGTATATATATATATATATAATATATATAGGATATATATATAATATTTATATATATATATATCATATTATATACGGTATATATATAATATATATATATATATATTATAATATATATATATATTATAATATATATATATATATATAGTATATTATATATTATATATATAGTATATATATATATATATATATTATATATAGTATATATATCGATATTTATAAGCGGTTGACTCCAGGAGCGAAAATCAATAATTAATGTACGTTATTTTAATATTTTAGGGTAAATACATTAAATATTTGGGTAACCTAACCTAACTAACAAACTTAAACCTAAATTAAACTTAACCTAATATTAACGTAGTCAACCACTTATAAATATATATATATATGATATATATATATATATATATAATATATATATATATATATATATATTATATAATATATATATATATATATATAATATGTATATATATATACCTTTCATAGGAAATGAGACTGATGGAATTTTGTTATCACTAATAACAATAACGGCTCTTTCATAAGGTTCAATTGAATCTTCAATGATTTGTGATACGAAAATGTTATCATCTATAATATATATATATATATATATATATATATATATATATATATATTATATATATATATATATATATATATATATATATATATATATATATATATATATTATAGTGTAGTTTAACATATATAATACATAATAATTGTAAAGAATTTTTACTAACTGTCTAAAGATTCTATTAAGTAAAAAATCAAATAAAATCAAATCAAATCTTCGAAAGGTATCAAATTTCATAAAATAATTTTATTTCTTTCAACCAGTCAATTAATTTGCTTTCATCTCTAAGTGAACCGAAATATAAAATCTTTGGTTCAAGTAATGAATTAAATAATAAAAATAAGGGATAAATTATGAATTCTAGTCATATAACACAATGTAAAATAAAATAGTGAAATACAAACTACAAGATGTTTCTGATCTTTTTTAGCAAACAGTATTTATACTTAAAAAAAAAAGTAATATGGTATAGAATGTTTATATTTTGTAAACCTACCAGAAATATCTTGGGTGTTTTCCTCCAAAATTATTTCACAAGAATCTTTTCCTATGTTTTCTTGAGTTTCTAAAATGGAAACATATTGTACCTCAGTGTCATCATTATTATGCCTCTCGAACAACTGTGTTTTGTGAATCTGAAGTTTTACAAGCTCTCTTGGAGATGCTCCTTTCTTCAGCATATTTTTTTTACCCGTTCTGTAAATGTCTGTCATTAAAAAATGTTCTTCACAAAGTTTTAGTTGTTGTTTTGCTCGTTTGAGATGATCATCGTAAATGCCAATCAAACTCTTCTTACAACATGCGTTTACCCATTTTTTAAAATCATCTTCATTTTTCGGAAAATTGAAGAAGGTCAAGTTTTTATTTCGACTGTAGGTATTCCTACAAAATAAAGCCTCACACTTGCGGGGAATAGTTAAAAATGTTTATATCTATAAAAATATATATATATATATATATATATATATATATATATATATATATATATATATATATATATATATATAGTAATATAATAGTATATATATATATATATATATATCATATATATATATATTATAGTATATATATCATATATATATATATATATATATATATATTATATAATATATATATATATATATATATATACTTTCTTCTTTCTTTCTTCACCTTGCTCTTTGCCCCAAGATTGGGGGGTAAGGTGCTTGTACAAAGCAGTGCGGAAAAGAAAAGCGAGTAAGGAGAACAATGAAAACGTCGAAAAGAAAAGCCGCAGGCCTTACCGCCGCCCTCTGTACCATTATTAGTGGAGCTCGTCACAGACAGAAAATCCACCCCAGAGCATCATAGGACCGGACCGCGACGGACCGTCACTATGGTAAATCGTCAATGTACAAGGGTTCATCCCTGGCCCAGGTGGGCCACAACCATGCCCGCATATAAAAAAAACCCGCCATTCTCTCCTATCATGGCACCTTTATTCTTGCCTCTGCCAAACTCACATTTCTCTCTCTCAGACATTCGTTCACCGACTCAATCCACTTTCTCTTCGTCTCCCAGCCGGTCGGTTCCAACACACTCTCCACTATACTCCGCTTAACCTAAGCCGACTTTTCATTCATCCTTTCCCACATGACCCAAACCAGTCTCAACATACTTTCATTTAATTCTCTCATTTACCCCTTTCTTCAGCACCACACCACTCTTCTAATACGTTCATTCCTGCACTTTATTAATTCTTTTCTCACACCTAACATGGCCCCTAAGATTGTCCATCTGAACACATTGAGAACTTTTAGATCTATACTTCTTTTCCAGACCATAGTCTCATAACCATACAATAACACAGGTCACAACATACCCTCAATGTAAGACCCTAGTAGCCGAACTTCAAGACTTAGTCCCCTTTACTTCACCAACGATTTAATAGCACTAGCCACCTTCATGCCATTCACAACTTTCCTACTAAACTCCGCATCATCCGTTCCCTTCACATCCAACACATACCCTAATATTTAAACTCAGACAACCTTGCTCCAGCTGCCCATATATATATATATATATATATATATATATATATATACTATATATATATATATATATATATATATATATATATATATATATATATATATATATATATATATATATATATATATATATAAAATCGGTGGTCACTCATCTACTCACATCCATCATTTACAAACAAACGAAAATCGTTCTTATAGAGACACCTCTCGAGATGATAGGTGTTAATTGCATATCAAAACAATTGCAATGGACCACCAACCTTGTATAAAATGTGTATTTGAAAATTCATTATTAGGGGAAATTAAAGTATGGTAGAGATTTCATCAAAATTTGCATTTTCATACACCTAATAGGTTGGTCCATAATAAATAATATATATCCAATGAGAGTTTTCCGTAACTTTGTCATAATTGTGGATGAATTTCAATATCAAAAAATGAAATACCTCAAAGAACAATCTTATCCCCTACCTTATTCAGATTATTCACAGCTGACCAACCCAATCCACAAACACACCACACAAATATAACAAGTTATGCAGATGACAGGTCACCATAACCACCACTCACCATAAAACCTAAGCACAACAATTCTTCTGACCCAACAATACATCAACCAATTTCAATCTTGGCTATCTGACAACAGAATGTCTGCATCACCTAATAAATAAACTTTCACATTAATTCATCAGACAGCCAACTTGGTACTACTACTAATCCCAAAATATTCATAAACAACAAAGCTATCATAATAAACCAAACACCAAAATTCTTAAGTAACTGGACCACAGCACGCTAACTTTAACAAAAACACACATTGAAAAAATAACATCAGCAAATAGGAAACTATACATACTAAGAACCATAGTTGGCGCTAACATTAATAATATTTTTGAACAAATATCCATCACCATCTACGAAAACAATAAAGTCAATTCCAACTAATAAATTATGAGACCAATGTGGTACCCACTATTAACCAAGGGAAACATGAGAAAAATTCACACCACTCAAAACAAGGCACTCAGAAACTAAAACAAGGTGCACAACTTCAACTCTACAAAACACTTACAAGAAGAAACAAATATATTACCCATATAGATAAACATTTAGGCACACAGTTCTACGCCAAAACACAAACACCTCAACACCCATGCCACACTACACTTTTCAACCCTAAAAATCACAGGTTAAAACAACCTCCATCTTCCCCAGTCTTATTATACAAACAAATCCTAAACATCAAGCTCCAACAGGGCAACACTTCTTATACAAAACAAATATACACACACAACTGAAATTTATTTAAGAAACCAACAACCAAACAATATATTAAATGAAGATCCACAAGAAATTGCATCTGAATTCAACTCTCTTCCTGTAACAGTCCAATCATCTTTGGACAAACTAAGATGCGTCCACCACCCAAGCCTTCAATACTACAAATAGTTATAGGTTTAAACTTAACCAGACAACATCAAATATCTACACAAAATGAAACCAGGCCTCAGACTCTGTCTCACTCCTGTATACTATGTGAAGGTTTATTTCGAGTATTAAATAGATTTTCTGCATCCATATATTTGTAGAAGATCTTTTTAATTCTGTAATTTTGTTAATTAAAATTTAAATTAGTTTTCCAGAATACCCTAGACTAACATTTTGGCCTCTACCTTGTAATTTTACATTACTATCCCTGATCCTAGTTCTTAAGCTAGATTTAATATTTTTTTAATATATAAACTTGTTTTTAAAGATATTAAGTCATCTTCCAGCTTTAGTCAATTATTTCGAACTGTTAGGTTGGAAATCCATGAACACAAATCCAACGTGAATAATATAAAAGAATGTATGGTCTATGTGATAAACTGTTGGACTGTTACACAGTAAAATGGAAGATCACAGTCATAACACAATCTCAGAAGGCCCAGGAACTAGAGTCTACTACTATTAGCACTAATAACTATTAATACAGTCATTAACTATTAATGTAGTCCAGACTAGGAACTCACCTAGCAGGAAGTCAGGAGGGGTTTACCACAGAGGTAGAACATAGAAATAGTGATTCATCTTGGCAGGAAGATTAGATTGGGGGAGGGGACTAAGAAAGTATAGGACTTCTGAAACATGGTAAGTTATAGATAATAGGAATAAGATTAGGATCTCGAAGGAGACAGCCAACCTGCGACCTGCTGTAGCAAGTTGGTAACGGTAAGGTATTTTATTCCGTTATTTTTTCTTATACTTTTTTATTTTATGATTTGCTAATTGGAGACTCTATGATACGATGGCTAGATAGGACTTTTTAAAATAAGGATAAAAGAAAACAATTTTCAGTGCCCTGTCCCGGTGCCAAAGTGAGTGATAGTGTGGATAGAATAGATAGATTGATTGATTCTACTTATACTTTAATTCAAATGTGAATTGTGTATCAAATTGGGTACAAATGATATAGGACATAGAAGGTCAGAGAAGAATTAAAAGCAGATTATAGGAGGTTGATTCAGAAGATTGGAAAGCTAGTGAAGAGGTGATGAATTTCTGGGAAATTTACCTAGGTTGGTGCGGTCAGGAAATGGGGAGTTAAGGTCTTTAGGGTGTAAATGGAAAGGTTAGAAAATTAGTTTGAAAAATATTAGGTTTTTGGATTTGAGAAGAGAATTTCTGGAATAAAGATCTTTTTGCAGTAGAAAGAGTTCCACTTGAGTCATAAAAGGTGTTTGAGCTCCAGTACCCAGTTGGAGACTATTTACAAAAAAATATGTAAAGTTGTGGGTGATGGAACTAAATTTGGATAAGAATAATAGCCAATGATAAAACTGTAATAGTTGGGAGAGATAATCTAAAACCAGCTACAGCCAAATAATGATGCGAGGCAATAAAAAATAACAGCTTTTCGAATATCAAATGCTCATAGCCTTTAGAAATCAAAAAAAAGCATGAAGCTGATTAGTTATACCATAAATGAGAATCTTAAACATCATTTGCATAGCGATAATGATTAAATAATAATTATATTAGAGACTCCTTTCAGGAATATGAAAATAAATGGATATTCACTTTATTTATACCAGCAGAGAGGAAAGAAAGGTGCGAGGTATGGCACTTTTAGTTATAAGCAATATTCCAATCTGTCATTAATGACTGATTTAAAACTATCATGATGTTGAATCTGTGTGCATGGACTATCCTGTAATGTACTAATTTAAAATCATTATAGGAATAGGGGCATTTTATAGACCTCCTGGCCAGTCAAAAATTAGACGCAGAAATGGTGAAAGAAATGCCACAGTAAAGAAAAAGATATAGTCATAATGGCGATTTTAATTTTCCATGCATTCAATGGGATTCCTTGTCTTATATGGACCATAGAGGTTCTTAGTAGAGCTTGAAATTGTTATACTTTTTTAATGTCGATAGTTCATATGAACCTACAAGACACGATGTTACTGGGAGCTATATTGGTGAGTTGATAAATTCTGAATTCCCTTAGGATAATTGAATGAAGCGGCGTGTCCCGAACAGGAGGCTTTAATTCCCACTCCCCGAGAAGCTGAATTACGTAAAGCAACTAAGATTAACCCACCCAATATTATTAAAGTTAACAATGTGAATAAGCAAGTCAATCCCAATTACTCTAATACCCCAATAGCTAGCAGAAAGACGCTTTATGCTACGGAAAGGTTCTGTCTGATGGCGGGACCAGCGAGAATGATAATATTTAATAATTTTTCGAGCCCAGTCGTACGAAAATTATATACGTTTATACTTTGAACACAGAAATGACTAAGCGTTTACTTTTTATTTTTATTTAAAATATTATTTACAGTATTTATGTTTGCACGATATGATCGCTTTCTATGACAAATTTAAGTTTACGCGATATAGTCCTTTATTCTGAGATAAATTAATGAATTTGGAATAATTGACAGCAAAGTAAATCAAATCTCGATGAAAATCAAAGCCAAAAAAAATTATTGAATTTTTACTTATTTGATAAATCGCTAGATGTGTTTATATGTTGGGACGTGTTATTAGGATCATATAAATTTAAGATACTCAGCTTTAATTTACCAATGAAGACGATCCTTCTAAAATGAATTACGAGACTTCTGTCTTCGGAGAGTAGAAGATACTTGTTCCTTATTGTATTTCCTTAAAACTATCTATATATTCTTATGACTATGTATACTTCTTCTTCTTAGGATTATGTTCCTTAATTCTAATGCCTTATGTCTAAGTTCCTTAAGTCTATATCTTCAACATTTAAACAAGAATAAGTATCTTAGATGAGGAGATATCTTAAAGGTGGAGATCCGAATATAAGCTAGGTCTAAGCATGAACTTCTTCACAATGGAGACCAAGACTATAAATTAAAGGGTAGCCAAAACTAGGAACCTGAATGAGAGAAGACAGTTACAATCAGCTTATAAAAGTTGTCCAATTGAAAAACACTGCTTGTATAAAATAAATAAACTCCATAATAATAAAATGAAATAAAATAAAATAAAATAATTCAGTAATAAAGCTCATATGTTCTTGTCTATATTCACCCCAATTATCCTTTCTAGGTTCTTGGGGTTTTTCTATATTTGGCATAAATCTTCTTATTGTCTTATTATTAGATCAGTGTCAACATCTCCTCTTCCACGATTATAATTCCTTATATTCACTAATGGAATTTATTCTTGAAAGACAAATAATACCTGCTAATTTAATGTTTTAAAACAAAGCAATTTAATTGATAACAATGTGTTTTAGAATTTTCAAAACTAAAGGTCCTGTCAAGGCTGGACAGTTATATCCCCCCCGCACAATCTTTAGCCCCCACTTAAATTTCTTCCATTCAATTGTTTTTATTTCAACCGGGGATCATTGGCAAGGGGATGTTGTAATAATGTCAACCCTAACAGTATCGCACTTAACTTTGTTTTTATCAATTCACAGCACTGTTCGTATTATTTTCTTTAAGTTTGAAGAACACAATGTTTTTCCACTAGAATATCACTTATCCACTAATCTTAAATCTAAAATCCACATTCATCCTTTTTCTTTTTTTTTTTTTTTTTTTTTTAGAATTTTCTGGGTTTTATATTTTTTTTCTATTTTTTCAATTTCTTCTCTTATCTACTAACTTATGACTAATTATTAAACTATTATCTTAAACTTTCTACACTTGTTCATTATAATTTCTAATTTCTTAGTGTCGGAGAGGCAATAAGGTACTGCTACTTAGATTGGTAACGACCTCCTCATCATCTAATATTTCTCGATATTGTTGGAAAAAGTCCTGTCGTTCCATGATGTCCATGGAAACAACACCTATATTTTCCATAACGTTTCGAATGCTTGAGCGGACAACGCTAGCAATTATTTTTTTTCTTTCTGGGTCAACTGGATGCAACCGTGATCGAGCACTAGAGTGTCTAATTGGTGTCGGAATATATTCATTTTCTGGAGCTGTCACAAACGACGAAGGCGTCCTAAGATTAACAGAACTACCGACCAACCTTCTCTCCAAGGTAACAGAAGCAGTCGAGGTCGAAGGTTGTGATACATATTGAAAATATTCTTCGACCTCTCTACCATGGTTACGTTCAGAAAATCTTTCATGATTGTCCACATTAACCACAATTCTGGTGGTTCCTGTATCCGCATCGTCAGTGTCTGTATGAGTTCCTGATGTGTTAACTGGCCCTATCAATGGAGTAACTTCTGTTGGAACTCTAAAGTATTTGTTGAATTTTTTTACGAAAGCAAACAAAAAATCTCGATTGGCATGTAGACCATCACCGAGAAGTGGCGACTTCATGAACAATTGCTTTTTCTTCAAATACAACACATGAGGAGCTGAAGTATTTCCCAGCAATCGTCGACGGTCATTATTATAATAATAATTCATCACATGATTTCCCCGGAGACAGAATTTATTTGGCCATACATATCTGTCAAAACATAATCCTTCAAATATGTCAAATGAATAAATGGAGTGTTCTCTCATATTTATGGGATTCATAGTTGGGTCACTTTTAAGAAAATTTTCGTAGTGATAACCCCAGCTTTCCCGAATTCGTTTTTGGTTAAAGGTATAAAGGTCTTTAATGGCTGGAATGACCAAATATACATTACATCTGGGATTATATATATATATATATATATATTAGTCATATATTCATATATATGGGATATATACCCATTGATTGGGATATGTCATGCTTACTACTATATATATATATATATTATATTATATAAGTATATATATATAGTAGTAAGACCCAATAATATGGCGTATAAGTATCATGTTTACTTCGATGCCACAACTTCACTGCACTAGTGCCTACAATGACTCATTTGCTTGTCACATCGAACTTCTCTCACACTCCTTTCTTCTTCCTTGGCTACGTACTCTGGTTTTCTTCTGACTCTAGTATACCATGAGCACCGCCTCCGGCTCAGTGCTCCAGCTTTGGCTCATTTGCTCTTTTCATATGAGACTTCTTCTTTTTTTTCGTGTTCCTTTTCTTCAATCTTGCATCTGTCAGTTGCCTATGCTTTCAAGTGGGGTGCCTCCACATGTGAAGGGTTCCTCCTGCCATTTTGAGTTTGAAGAACTCCTGCTAATACTAAGGAACCTATGTCGATGAAGGAATCATAGAATTGAACACCAACTATTAATTTGCTAAGCACATGTTTACTAACATCGGTACTGGCACCGGTGCAGACACGGATCCTACAATTGACTAAGTTTGCTCCAGCTTATGAAGACTTCTTTCTTTTTCTTTCTTCATCTTCCTTCGTCTTCTCTGTCCATGTACTCAGTGCTTTTCAGCTTGTGGTCCCCTTCACAGGGTCCTCAGATTATTTGACGCGGTGCTCGTACCTCAAATTCGAGATGCTATCAGCATTTAAAAACATACATAAGACACCTCCATTTGACTCTGGAGCCCAGAAATCTTCAATGTTGCCTCCTGGAGTTCTGCTCAGGCTTCAGTCTGCCGCTTGGTTGCTTTCCGTGTTCTCGCACTTCACTAACATCAGTGAAGATCGTATTTCATTCACCCTTCCTCCATGTAGTCACAATTTCATTCCATTCTACGAGCATTAACAGTATTTTAGCGGGCTCAAGCCCCGGGGACTGGCACATCTCACCCTTGAACGGGGTGACCAATCAACTCGGAAACCATGGGAATTGACTAGGGACATCAGAAACCCATATAAACACCAAACACAGCCATACAAAATAATAATAACAATAAAGTATGGTAAGGGTGCAATTTAACCTTTAAACTCAAAAGTGGAAATTCTCCTTTTCAGGGAATGTAGTATCGGATCATTGACAACAGTAAGAAAATTAAAAAAAATTGAAGTTGCGCATTTTTTTTTTTATTAAAAAAAAAAAAAAGGAAAAGCCTGCACCAATATAAAGTTATGGCACAAGAGGTTGTGGATGAATTGCCATTTTAAACAGAAAAATATTAAATTTGAAAATAATAAAAACCGTCATCAAAAATATCTGAACGCATTCCTAGAGATACAGCATCTTTAAATTTTTGTTGAAATATCAAACCTGGAAAAATGTCCCGAGATGCCATCTTTGGTTGCTATATCTTGGTCAGAATTGTTTCTGGCAAAACAAGAAAATACGGGTATCTTAATTTTTCCTGAATTTTAACCTATGTCAAATTCAAAAACATCTGAGGCTATGAAGGTAACCCCCTTCCTGAATTGATATGGAATATGCCATATATATATATATATATATATATATATATATATGATTATAGTATGATATTATTATAATTATAATTATATTATATATTTATAATATAATATATATATATATATATATATATATATATATATATATATATATATATATATAATATACGGTAAATATGAAATATACTTTGATTTTCCTCAATTTTGCCATTGTTTCTTTTTTCCATTTTTTTTCGTATAAAAAAGAAAAAACAAGCAAGGGGCAATTAACACCATTTGAAATTACAAGGTTTATGGCCACACCTGAATATTTGATCCCAAGTAAAGCTGCAGGTCCCTGATGTTTTATGTGTGGTGAATTCCTAAGGAGCGGAAGTACCACATTGCAGAAATGCTTCTGTGTTGTGATTTTAAGCGATCCTATAACATATGGTGAGCTACCAGATGATTGGAAAACATGATATAGTATGACTCCAGCATGGTTTTAGAAAGGGTAGGTCGTGTCAGACAAACCTTTTAGAATTTATGGAATACATTACTGTTTTTAAATTTAAGTTTGAGAAGGTCAGATTATGTTTGGTTGTAACATACGGTCTACCTGAGGATGATGTTGAGGAGAGGGGGACTTTCTTGGATAATCTAAATGATATTTTATACAGAGTGAGTAGGGGCTTCATTTACTGACTGCATTGAACGAAGAGATTCAGTTGATATTATATATCTAGACTTCAACAAAGCTTTGGATAAGGTTCCCCACATAAGGCTGATTAGGAAGTTTTTGCAATATGCAGTAGGTGAAATTGGTTGGATTATAGAGTGAGTGGTTGTGGATTAGAAAACAGTGTGGTCAATCTAAAATTGGCAATGTCATCATGGGCAATAGTGAAGAGTGGTTCCCCACAGAGTTCAGTGCTGTGGCCGCCTATTGTTCTCCTATATAATAATCGATAAACCAGGACTTTAATGAAAGGCTTTCTAAGTTTTGCAGAAGATAGCCAAAGTGAACCACCTCATTTAGGTATATGAAGGATGTATATAAGATTCAAAATGATCCTTGATAAACTTCTGGGTGGGCAGATGATGCAAATGAAATATTATAATAAAAATGTGTAAGGTTTTTCTACCTAGGTTATCCAATATAAAAGGCTTTTTACTTCTAAATTGAATTGGGATTCGGCTCGAGTCTTTTGATCCAGAAAAAAGATGTATTTGTGTGATTATTAGCATTAATTTGGAAGTTACCTAATCAATGTTTGGAAGCAAGGAATAAAGTTAACAAGATGCTGGGCATAATAAATTGCAATGTTGTTTATAAGAACAAGGAAAGGCACTGTATTTGGATTTTAAGCGATCTATAGCATTTGGTGAGGTACATGAATGACTGGAAAACGGCATAATGTTGTGCCTATTTATAAGAAAGGTAGTAAGGAAGATTTGGGAAATTATGGGCCAGTTAGCTTAACATCTCTGGTTGAAAGGTTCTGGAAAAGTTAATGGAAAGGTCATATAGAGAAATAATTAGAAGATAACAAGGGTATTGGTATGACTCCCAGCACGGTTTCAGAAAGGGTAGGTCATGTCAGACCAACCTTTAGAATTTATGGAATATCTTACTCGACTGTATGGACCGTTTAGGAGATCCACGTTGATATGTATACTTTAGACTCTTAGTAAAGCTTTTTGTTAATGGTTCCACAATAAAGGCTGATGAAAAAGTTATTGCAGTTGTGGTAATAGGTGGAGTGGTACAATGGTTGGATTAAGAGTGGTTGCGAAATAGAAAACAGTGTGTACAACTAAATGGGAATATAATCATCATGGGATAATAGTGAAGAGTGGTGTACAGAGGGTGTCAGTTGCTGGGCCACTAATTGGTTCTCTCATATATATAGATGGATTTAGAAACAGGGACTTAAATGCAAGGTTCTAAGTTTTCCAATGATGATTACTATAAAGTGGCCACCTCAGTTAGGATAGTGAAGGATGCATAAAGATTAAAAAGAATCTTGATAAACTTCTTGGGTGGGCAATAAGTGGCAAGAAGGAATTTTAATAGTAAAAGTGTAAGGTTCTTCACGCTAGTTACTCAAATAAAAGTTTTAACTACGATATGAAATGGGGATTGGCTTGAAGTATGTGGACAAAGAAAAAGATTTAGGTGTGAGTATAAGTAGAAGCAAGTAATTTGAAAAGTAGCTAATCAGTGGTTGAGCTAGAAAATAAAGCTAGATAAGAATACTCGGGCATAATAAATCGCTAATGTTGTTTAACACGAGCAGGGAAGTAAATAAGTAACTGTATAATAGCTATGTTAGCATAATAGTATTGTGCACAAGTTGGGCCCCTTATTTTAAAGAAAGACTTAGATAGGCTAGAGAGAGTGCAACGTAGAGCAACAAGGATGAATTCTGGGTTTGAAGGTAATAGCTATGAGGGAGAGCTGAAGGAGTTAGGAATGTTTCTGTAGAAAGGCGATTTCTAGAGGGGACATGATACAATCTACAAATATTTACATCTTTTGATAATACATGAGATTCAATAAATTTTGTTCGAATAGTTAAAGATACATGGACAAGGTGACCAGGGGGGCATAATAAGGAAAATTAAGAAAAGCATGCCATCTGTTGATATAAGAAAGCATGCATTCAGGAATATGAGCCTTTAAATTTTGGAAATAGTCTGCCGAGGAGGTTGTTGAGTGTGACTCGATTTGTCAGACATTTAAGAAACGGTTAGATTTGGTTAATGGATGGGTTGGGAATCTATAATAATATTGACGAAGCCAAGATGCGGGTTCTTGAGTTGATATAAGTTATAGTTTAGATGGCATGTGTGACCATAACTTATTATTAATGCATGTATGGATGGTTTGGGTATCATTATTTATATATATCAGTAGTTTTGACTAAGCCAAATTGGTGGATTTGTAGTTACTACAAATTGGTGACAGCCCTAGGTGCTTTGGTGGATTCTGCATGAGCAATGGTTTGGGTAGTGGTTGACTGGGACAGTCCCGATAGGCCATGTGGCTTTTTACTGTTCTCTCTATATTCCTAATGTCCTAAAAAAAAGTTACAAGTAAACTGTATAATAACTATGTTAGGCCAGTTATTAGAGTAATGTGCACAGTTTTGCCCCTTATTTTAAAGATATCTTGTAGATATGCTAGAGCGAGTCAACATAGAGAAACCAAGGAATATATTTCTGGGGTTGAGGGTAGAGCCTATAATAGGAGAGGCTGAGGAAGTTATGAATGTTTTCTGTAGAAAGGTATTCTTCTGAGGGGAAAATGATAACAAGTCTAAAAAATTTACATCTATTTTATTAAATTTCAGAGACAAATAAATTCTCAAATAGTAAGAGCATGGACAGGGCTGACAGGGGCAATAATAAGAAAAATTAAGAACAAATCATTCATTCAGCTAATAGGGTTGTGAAATTTTGGAATGGTTTGCAACAGGATGTTGTTTGATGCATACTCAGATTTGCAAGATCTGAGAAAAGAATGGATAGGTAAATGGGATGGTTTGGTTATCTATATAGGTATATTTTTTACTAAAGTCAATTTGGCTGGTTTTTAGTTAACAGTAATTATTAAGTTAATTGTATGTTACTATAAAATTATTCAAACTGTAGTGTGGTTAGCATATAGCTACATACTTTAGGAATAGTTTTTGTTTGTCTTAGTTGAAGACTTTGAGTATAAGTAAGTCATTGACAAGCACTAGGGTGATTTGTGGATTTGCAAGAACATGTTGTTTGGTGATTGGTTCTGATGGCTTGACTGGTACAGTCTCAATAGGGCCATGTGGCTTTTTACTGGTTTTTATTTCTAATGTTCTAATGTTTTAGAGTGTCCAGATAACCATCGTCCCAGAGCAATCTAGGACATCATAAATCGAAGTGATCTTTGGAGGAGGCTGGCTGCAGCAGCAGGGTACCTTAGCGAGGTCTGGCCACACTGAAGGGAGGATGGCCAGAGGCAAGAAAGTAAAGGATAATATATATATATATTACTGGTAAAATGGAGAAAACGGTTATCCAGTGGGTATAAACGTAATTTTTGACATATTTTTTTTAAATATGAAGTGATTAGACTTCAATTGAGTTTTTTGTTAGAAAAAAAAGATTCTAATTGAATAATTGTATTCATTTAAAATTAAATTAGTGACAAATATAACTGCAAAAAAGTTTCCCCCGTGTCAAGAAAATAATCTTTTCAGAACTCCAAAAAAAACTAGGTCTTGTAATCTTCGGCAATTTTCAGTTTGGATTAAAATTTGACTAATACCATACAAAAGTGTAAAAGTAAAAGTTTTGATGTAAATAATTGCACTATATTTTCTTTTAGTTCGTTAATTTAATGGCGAATGGTTTTGTGTAATAATGGTTTAATTTAGGGTAAATGAGTTAATTCGTTATAATATAAGCTATTTGCTTTAATAATTTAAGTGATTGGAAACTTCAAATACAAACCCATCGAAAAAATACTTATATGGTAATATTTGTATTTAATTTAAATTAAATAAATGACCACTATAAGTCAAAAAAAATCCCTAATAATACACCAAGTGTTTTTTTTATTTCCGTACCTATTATTTCTTATTTTATGACCTGGTATTATTAGGTATTCTATTATTATTATATTATTTGTGTGCAAAGACTGAGATTATTTAATTATTTCCTTTTGGTACTGTGGTTTATTCTGTACATACGGTACCATACTGTATACAAGTTGTTTTTTTTTTAACTTATTCTATTATTATTATCACCAACCGTATCCATATTACTATTATTATTTTTATATTACTGAAAATCAAAGATTCATATGTTATATAAAAGAGCAATTGTCCAAGAAGGAATAATAAAATGGTAGTAAGTTACACATGTTTATGAATTGTTCATGAAAAATAAAGCATCTTTTAACAGTTTTCATTTACTTGAAATATTAATAATAAACTGCAAAAATTGCAATTATTGAATAATTTTCAATTACTTGTTTATTCAAAGGCAAATTACTGATTTTCCCACATTTCAATCTTTGAAACCTTTTTCCAAATGTACTAAAGAATTTTTTTTTACATTTTTCTATATTTTTTGTTTTGCCATAACATTTATGAAATGTTTTTAAAAATTTGGGGATAAAAACATTTAAATATGGGTATAACTTGATTTTAAAAAATTTAAACAAATTGAAAAAAATAAAATCAATATTATAGAACAAAATTGTTATATGCATGGTAATGTTAGTACATGACTCATGTAATATACCGCACAACAAAATTAATTTCATAATATCCTTTAACAGTTATATTGACCTTTCATTATATCAATACTCACGTTATATCCTATCCCAGTAATTTACATACCATTTTACCCACACCAAATTACTCATTTTACTACGCAAGAAAATTTTTTTGTAATTGCATTTGTTCAAAAAATTGCTAAAAACATTGCTGTTGCCTAAAGTTTATTTTTCTTTATATAAATGACATTTACAACAGCTTATAAATTTTTGAAAATAAATAATTTACTAAAAGCATGGGTCTAACTTAAATATTTAAGTAATTTAACTTAAACAGAAATAAAAAATCTTCACAAAAATTACTAGATTTCCAACATTTTATGGCTATATATATACATTTTTAAGCTTTTAAAGTAAAATTTAGCAGAAATTTCAAAAATTTTCAAAATGTCATTTCAAATAAAAATTAATTCAATTTCAAAAATGCAATGCTGCAGAAATTTATTTAAATATAAATAAAAAAAAAAAAAAAAACATTCATTGAAACTTTTAATACTAAAGATCTTTATAGTTGTAGCTGGACGTACTGTACTGTGTATATTATATATATATATACGTATATATATATATATTATATATATATGATATAATATATATATATATATAATATATAATATATATATATAATTATATATATATATATATATACTATATATATATTAATATATATATATATATATATATATAAACTATGATACATTATTATTATATACGTTATATATATATAATATATATTATAATATAATATATATTATATATATTATATAATATATATATATTTATATATATATAATATATATATTATATATATAATAATATTAGGGGTTATGTACCGATACCAGAAAAGAGGCCGATACTGTTACCGATTCTCTATTTTTTTTAGGTGCCATACCGATACTTAGAATTTATTTTTTGGTAATTAAAATATTAACAGTAATGTTTCTCTGATGGCCACAAATAATATTAGAATCAATAAAAATATTGCCGAAATATATTTGTTTTGATAGAAATTAAAGATAGTAAATCTTTAAGCAATAAATGCAAATATAATAATACATTTTTTATGTGTAGTCTGGTGGATAAAAAATATTCCATTTACAATTTTTCCAGTAAGTATTAACCAAGTTTAGCTACTAGCTTTTTATGTTCTAACATGATTTTAATTTACAAGAAGAATCTTTAACTAGCCTATTAATAATATAAGAATAAATAATTATGAAAGAAAGAGACTTTCCATTTAATTCTGCTGAAAGACAAAGAAAAAAAAAAAAAAAAACGCTATTAATCAAACATGTAAAAATAATATACTACTTTAAGATAAAGATATATACCATTCAGTACTCAAATTCCAAAATTCTGCAAATTGTGATGCAAAAACATTAAGCTTTCAACTAGTATCTGGCGGAGAGCCTGTTTCTTTTGGGGTGTTTACATCCCACCTACACTAAAATACGCTCGCTCTCGACTGATGAAGGAGGGGCTGATAAATAATTTGCTTGCAAGCACTGATATAAGGAAACTTGGCCCATTCATGCCACTACATGAAGGAATTCTCTCTGAAGGCAGCTTCTCCATGTTTTCGTAGGCCTCATCTCATCTTTCACAGATTGAAAATTTAATTATCTTTGCTCCTTGATGACTGTCCCTTCATTTGGAAAGAGTGTTAAGGTGTCCTTTGAAGGTGATGAAGCGGCAATGCAATTTCGGCCATGAACATTTCAAAGTTTCACATATCCTAATCCTCTTCATCTTCAGTAGGTTTATTTGCGTAAAAAGACACCATCATCACTATCAGTTGCAGGGGTTGCAGATAGGCCGTTTCCTAGTTTGTTTCTGTTTTTTTTTGTTTTGTTTTTTTTGTTTTTTTGGCATGAAGCAAGTTCCTCGATTATGCTAGTTTTAAAATGCATTCTATGTGGTTTACCGTCGGAGAGTGCCATTCTTGTGGGGTTCAGCTAGCTTAAGAATATACTCTAATTTGAACATTTTTATATATAGCTTGAGAATTTATTATTGAATCTAAAATTTTTCTTCATATTCTTCACCCAAACAGGTAAGAAGTATCGCCTATGATTAACAAGATACTGAAACCAGAAAAAATGGCTGACTAACTGCTGCTACGAGGATATTATCGTACACCTAATATAGACCCAGATTATTATATAATTGTGAATATATATATATATATATATATATATATACAAATGAAATATATATCTATATATATATATATATAATATATATATAGTATATATTATATATATGATATATATATATATATATATATAATATATATTATATGCTTTTTCTTGTGGGGTTTCCAGCTAGCTTAGGAATTCCTTTATTTTAACATTTTTAATATATATAATTAGATTATTATTTATTTATTGTAATCCATATATGTATAAATATATTGTATTATATTTTAAATATTAAATATATTTCTTTAACTTAGAAATAAACATATAAATAAATAAAATTACTTAATTAATATAACTAATCAATAGTAGAATATATAAACAGGAAACAAATACTGTATCAAAATATTTTTTTTTTCTAAAAATTTTATTTTTATTATTATTTTGTAATAAAAAATAAATTGATTTTTTCAAATTTTTAAGTTCCCCAAATAATTGTTGTTGCAGTGTGTTGCAAGTGAACAATTATTTATCTCAGCTGGTCTCATTTACGATGAGAAAGCGACATTCTTGGCGCGGGAAGGCAATAAAAACCTTTATTTTTAAAGAAAAAATTTCAGTCTTTTTCAACATTCTTTAGTTTATTAGTAACTTAATGGACTACAATGTAAAAGCAAAATTTTTGTAAGCCACTTTCTGATGGGTGCAGGTTGGGGAAAGTTCAAAAAAAAAAGCAAAGCGATTGCGGTCTTCGACCCGCATCTGGAAACTTTCGAGCTTCATTGAAAAGGCCAAAACTATATTATATACTAGCTATATTATTATATATTTTTATATAGATATATATATAAATATTATATATATATATATATATATATATATATATATATATATATATATATATATATATATATATATATATAATAATATATATATATATAATATGATATACCGTAATCTGGGGGACAAGTATAAGTTTTAAATTTAAAGTTTTAAAAAAAGTTTGAATTAATAAAAAAATGTAATTATTAAAATTACATATTTTAAAATATTAACAAAATTTTTTAGCGTCAAATTTCATTCATATAATGCCCTAAATTTTAATATATGAAATGCTTCATAAATTGAACATACCATTGAATCTTGACATCGATTCTTTAGTGGTCTTTAAGTTCTTTCTTCTAGAAGAATTTTCTTTTAGTTCGTGAACAATTATCATTATTCTGGCTCAAGAATGAAAATATTATAATAACTAATGGCATGTAGTTTTTTTAATGATTTTAAAATTTAGATTAACAACATTTTAAAAAAAAAACATTTTGAACAACCGGGTTCACATGTATGGGATAAAAGGGTTCACCTATTAGAAAATGTATTTTTTTGTATTTAAATAAGCTAAATTTTCAATTATTTTTGAGTAAATATGTAAATTTACATAACTTGCAAAAATGTTACCCTTATATTTCAACATTTTATTTTTATTATATTTATCAAATTTAATATTTATTTATTTATTTATTTACCATCTCCCATTTAGGCTTTCGCCCTGTCTGTTGGACCAGCATTTTCATCTTCTGGCCCCGAAACTTGAAGTCCTGAGAGCACTCTAGAAAAACATTCCTCGGCGCAATGGTTTCAGATCGCCAGTCTTGGAGCTATCACTCAGGTAGGGTTTTCACCTTTCAGTGGAACTAGCATCCTTATTGCTGCTTTGGCTCAATACTTCCTTCCAGCTAGAGCATCACATATTATTATGTTCTAGGCGGCAAAAGTTCAAAATGTCTGGTCCAGGAGTTTTCTGCAAGCAAAAAAAGTATATAAATGGACCGGGTTGCTAGCCCTGCCGCCCTAGAACTATGCGAAGAAAGAAAGTCTTCATATGTTTAGACTATCTGGAATCTTCAATTTCTTTCTTATATTATATTAATTAATATTCATAGAATATTTATAAATTAGTTATTATTTATAAAATTATATTTTCTAATTTCAGATTAATTCATATATTTCTTTATAAATTTTAGAAAATTTTATTTAATAAATTCATAATTGAACAGTATTTATAAATTTCTAAATTTATTTAATAAATTTCTAAAATTTCTTTATAAAATGACTCAATTTCTTATACAATGTATAGCATTTTTATATATCGACTCTGCAACGGCACATTTATATATTTTAGGAAAATTAATACTTTGAGGTTAGAATGGGAGATAATGCATTTAAGGTTAGTTGGTGAACCCTTTGCCCACTTTATGTGAACCCTTTTGCCCCCCATCAAAATTTTGTGGAGCAATAGATTTGTCCCATTACCTTGAAATTTCTAAAAATTATTCCCTACACGTAAAGGAACCTTTTATTTTAAAAGTCAAGAGTTGAAGGTTTAAATGTGCGGTAATGCAATTATAAGTTAGTGAACCCTTTTACCCTGTGAAGCGATACACTGTGTTCCCCCACGAAAAAAAATTTCACCTATTTTTATTAGGTGGTGAAAATAACTATCATTTGATAATGCAAGTTTCTTTTTTCATATTTTAGCATAGTATTGGAATGGAAATAATGTTTTATTTATTTCATAAATGGTAATAAAAAAAACAAAAACACAATATTAAGCATTTTTTACATTTTCTTAAAAACCTAAAAATAAAACACTTTTACCCCGGATGACGGTATAAGTTATATATATATATATATATATATATATATATATATATACTATATATAAATAAATATATATATATATATATATATATATATTATTATATATATATATAGACTATATATATTAGTAAAACTTTAAGTTTCTTCTGAGCCCTTGCGATTTCGATTATATCGAAATACTATATCCGATACCTGATATCTATCGACATCGATATATAATATATATAATATATATATATATATATATATAATATATATATAATATTATAATATATATAATTATATATATTATATATATATATATATATATATATATATATATATATTATATATATATATATATATATATATAATATATATATATATATATATATATAGGTCAGCCTTTAGAAGAGCCACAATCCATATCTCAAAAATACAACAGCTACCGGGAAAAGGAATACATTGCTGTAATGCTGGTACAATTTTAAGTGCGGAAAATGTAAAAAAAAAAAATTATTGTTAATTATAGTAATTATGAGTAGAAAGCCTATTAGACTTTTTATACGTTACTCGATAAAATAAATAAGTCTTCTAAGTATAATTTTTGTTGTTTTTTTTTTAACTAAAGAAACCCCATAGGGTTTAGAGCGGCACTCGATGGCATGGAGTCCCGGGGTCTTCGGCTTCCGGGACTACGGGTTGGACTATTTCCCCCTCGGGAGGGTCCCGGAACCCCCGCTCTTTGGTATTTTGGTGTCCGCGGGGGTTCCTCCGCCCCTCCCCTGCCGGGGTATGGAAAACGTCCCCGCCTGTGTTCCCCGTCGCTTCGAGCCCCCTAAATTGCGTGTCAAAATACCTTTACAAATAGTTGTGTATACGATTCCCCCGCCGGCTCTTGCTCCCACCCCCCCAAAAAAAAAAATTTTTTATGGTTTTTTTTTTTTTTTTTATTTTGTTTACATTTGCCTAACCAAAATTTTATCCAAGGATCTCAAAAATGTATTCTTTTCCCTGTAGCTATTGTTAGTTTTTGAAATATGGATTGTGGCTCTTCTAGAGGCTGGCATATATATATATACATTAAAACCAATTAATAATCCAATCTATAAATGTTGGTTTACTGACTTCAGCTATGGTTACAACCCAAGAAACATTATGGTTCTTGCAAAAGAAAATTACATAGATTAGAATGAGCATCAGTGTAATAAATTTTAATATTTTGAAAAAAAATATTTGGAGAAACGTTATACTTTCGAGCACAATGGTTACTAGTCACATAAAAATTAAACTTTTCTAATACTTGGCTGATTTCACATTCGTTGTGACACTTTCTACAAACTTTTTTTTATAGTAATCAAACTAAATGTTGCAGCATTGCTAAAAACTATCAGAGCATTTTTAAAAATTTAGAATAAATCCTATTCAAATTATTATAATTTTCAGAAATTGGATCAAAATATTGCCAACCGTACATTGGAAAACAGAAGAAAAATATATGACCTTCAAATTTATACATTCAGTAGATATTTGAAAGGTTTCAATATATAATACCATGAAATATAATATATTATATAAATATTATATATATATTATAGTATATATATAACTATATATTATTAATATACTATATATATATATATATATATATAATTATATATATATATATATTTATATAAATATATATATATTATATATATATTATATTAATGCGATCAACATTTTACATTCCTCGGCAGCACTCAATCCTTTTTAGAAAGTTCTTTTAAGATATTTATGGGTTCCGATTTAAATCGAAAAAATCGATACTGTTATATCGTAACATTGGAAATGATATATAATAAAAACTTAATTAGATATATAATATATAATATAAATTATATATATATTATATATAATATTATATATATATTATATATATCATATATATATATCATATATATATATATATATATTATATATATATATATATATATATATAATATTATTTATATAGTTATCAATGTCCACAAACTCTTCTCTGCACAATTTCACTAAGATACGAATTAGATTGTTTGCGAATAAATGTCCCAAAAAGTACTCATTTTTGGGATTTTATTGGTTTTTGGGGTATATCACTAACGATTACCCACGGGTAGTCCGCCCCGATGGCAGGAGTCCGGGTCTCTCGGCCTCTAAGGTGACTACGGGGGGGACTAATCCCCCCCTGCGGGGATGGTCTCCGGAACCCCCCGTCCCTTGGTGCTTTGGGTATCGCGGGACGTTTAGCTCGACCCATCCCCATCTCCGGGGTAAATGAAACGTCCACCTCTTCGTCCCCACATACGGCTCGAGCCCCTAAAAAGGGTAAAAATACTCCATTTAGGGGCTCGTTGCTCACTGTGCGTAAAGTAGCCTAAACACTTTACTGAACTCCAACCTATGCCGTAAAACTAACCTCTCTTTTACTGATGACAGTTTACGGTAGCATGCCGAAAAGGTATATTATTTTCGACCATGTAATATATTTCTATATATATATATATATTGAATCATATATATATATATATAATATATATTAAATTTATATAAATAAATATAGATATATATATTTTGATTATTTATTTTTTAAAAGTACTTTTACAAATTGAACAATTCATGGATAGTGTCTCGATATACCTTGCAGAAACTCGATATTTTTAAAAATTTTTCTCCAACTCTTACTATTGAAATTTTTTTTTAAACAATTTCCTCAACATCTCTTTTCAAAATTGGGAAATTAATGGCTAAAACCTGTTAAAAACTAGATTGCTAAAAGCGTTGCAGCATATCAAATAAATAGCAAATGATTTAATAACTTAACTTTAGGCGCTGACGAAACTTCACTTTAACAAATGCACGCAGATAACTTTGTATGTACTAGCCTGTTCCGATTTTTTTTATTTCATCATCTGTAACAAATTCGTTTACAACTAATCGCTTTAATATTACAATTCAACGTTTGCTAAATCTTATTATAAAATCTTAGTTTTTCTATTTTTTGTGCTTGCCGAAATGTAAATTTAGCCTATATATATACTGAATATTCATTATATATATGTATATATATATATATAATATATATATATATATATATAATATATATATATTAAATATTAAAAAAATATATATATATTATGAATAAATAACAATAAAAGTATCTTGGGTATAATCGATACACATATATCGAAATCGATTTTAAACTTAAATATCGATTATATATATATTACTGTTTTGATGCTATATACTATATATATTATTATTATATTATATAAAATATATATATATTAGATATATATATATATATATATATAATAGTATATATATATATTATATATTTATATATATATATATATATTATCTATACTTATTTCTTTTCTATTACTATGAAAAAGTAACACATTTTTAAACCGGATGACGTGTATATATATATTATATAATATATTAATATATATATATATATATATATAATTATATATAATACATATATATATTATAGTATTATATAATATATATATTATAAATTATATTATATATATATAATATATATATATAGTATATATATCATTTTATCTTTGGAAAAAGATGTGAAACAATTAACATCGCGCATCCACGGATGTAAAAAATCTGACATCTGCATTCACATCCGCATGTTAGAAATCTCGTTAAAAAATTTGACATTCGATACATCACTAAATTATATTAATATGATTATATATATAATTATATACGTATATATATATATATATAGTATATATATATATATATATATATATAATATTATATATATATATATATATATAATATATATATAAATATATATAATATATTATATAATTATATATATTATATATATATATATATATATATTATATTATATATATTATATGTATATATATACCCGGTATATATTTAAATAATTAAACTAAATTAATAATTAATATTTACTAAACTTTCTGTCATCCTGTAAACTACTTTGAAAGTTTATTCCTTATTATCACGAAACTAATCTATATACTAATTTTAAAAACCAGAAATAATAATAATATTTGTTGCCTAAAAAAATACAAAAAAAATGATTTATTTTTTTTTTTTTTAAAAATTAAAAGAAAACCTTGTTAAAGTACACAGTAATGATTAAACTAAGTAGGCCAGTATTAAGTATTATGCACAAGTTGGAAACCCTTATTTAGAAAAGACATAAATGCTGAGAGGGTCAATGTAGGTAAAAAGATGGATTTCTGAGTTTGAAAATAGAATCTTGAAAACAGTGCGTGAAGTAGTTAGGAATGTTTGTCTGTCAGTAAAACAATTAGCATTTATGATAGTCTTTAATATCCATTCGTATCCATTCGCAGTCGCTTTCCGGATATACTCGTCCTCATCATCAATAGAACATCTGAGTATGAGGAACATTCCTAAAATTATAATGAAGTAACATGGATGTATCAATACTGTCCCATTCAAGCCAACAAACCAATCACCAAATACAGATTGTTTCATGGCAAATCCACAAAAAGCAAGCAAACATAGGCTGTCAACAACTTACATAGTATCACATAAACAAAGTATAAGATGCTCAATGCAATCCAAAAACATCACCCTAGGGTGGATATAATAAAAGAGCATGCCATCTTTGATATAAGAAAATCATTCCAGTATAAGGTTTATAAATTTTAAATTATTTTCCACAACAAGCTTTTTAAGTGCCATTTCAGGGTTTGCAATCATTTTCAAGAACACTTAGCTATAGTATATTTGAACTAAGCCAATTTGGTGCTTTGTACGTATTAAGGTAAACTGCATATTATGACTGCCAAATTTTATTAAAGCTTGTGTAATGTGGTGAGCATGTACCTTAACTATAGCTCTATCTTTCGGTAGTAGATTAGGTGTATATTATGTAAGTTATTGACAAGCCCTAGGGTGTTGAGTGTGGTTTTGCCTGAACATATTAGAGGTTTGGTTCTATTTACTCAAGATGACTGGGGCAGTCTCAAATTTTTTTTTAATATGCATTAGGTCCGCGTGGCCTCTATAATTTCAAATATAAGTATTTTCTTATATTGAAAATATTCATTTTCCTTTTTTCAAGTAAAAGAAAAACGAAATTATTAGAAATAATTAAGAATAGAACAACGATAAAATGTTTAAAAAATAAAAAATCACAATTAAATAATCACTCAATCAAACGACTCTTTAAGCTATTTGTAGCTTTGGACCTACATTCAACAATATCACAGGATTCAGAGCGTGGTTACACGTTACATTTATTATTTAAGCTGTGATCATACAATTTGTTTTGTATCGAAAAAATTTTTCATTACTTAACTTGAAAATTTAACAACGAAAATCTTTATTTAATTAAACACATTAAAAATAGCGTAATTTAGAACAGCAAAAATAAATATATTTAAATATGTTATCTCATATCTGATTGGTTAAATTGATGTTATGCCAAATGTCGCTTTCTGACGAATTCTTAAATTTTTTATTGGCAGCCCATTTTAAAATTTCAAATTATTTGATATTAACTACTTTTTCAATTGATGACGCAAAAAAAATAAAAATTTCTTAAATGTCACGTAATACTTAATTTAAAAGTAATTATTGTGTACAAAATTATTTTTTTAACAAAAAATTCGAACTTAAAAAAAATTTCAAAAAAATAATTTATATGAAAAATAATAAATAGAGTAGGCGTCGAAAAATGATGCCTGGTAAATATGTCAGTTTCCAATTTATAACATTAATTTGGCATACCGTTTTTATATTTACCGTGGTATAGCATTGAAGTCGTCGTAGTACTAAATAAATTAGTTTAAATGGTTAGTAAGGTTGGTTTGATGTGCTTGCTTACATATATATAATATATATAT
>JABUQX010010378.1:10000-15000 GCA_015478945.1 Trachelipus rathkii
ATATATAATATATATATATATAAATATAATATATAATTATTATATATTATAATATAATAATATATATATTCAATCGTATTGATCAAGGAATATAGAATAATATAGAATAATATATAAATATATATATATATATATATATATATATATGAAATAAAATATATATATATATTATTATATTATATAAATATAATAAATATTATATATATAATAATATATATATAATATAAATATAAATATATATAATATAAATAATATAATATAATATATATATATATAATAATATATATATATATAATGATATATATATATAATACCTATAAATATAATTATAATATATATAATATTAAATATATATATATATATATAATATATATATATATATAAATATAATATATATATATAATATATATATTTAATGAACTGCAGCAGGTGTCATTATCAGCGGATAGGCGGATGTTTGATTTAATAATATCCCCGGATATTGCGAGAATGCGATGGGATGCGGAGTGTTGAAGAAAAGAAGATATAATATATATATATATAATTATAATATATATATATATATAAATAAATATAAATATTATATAATATAATAATATAATATATAATAATAGTATATATATATATATATATAATAATATAACAATATAAGAGAAGGTAATATAATAAATACATACAAAAAAAATCTTTAGATATACCTTTGAATAAAAACAAAAGAATTATATATTATAATATATAAAAATATAATAATATAAATATTAATATATATATATAATAATAATATATATATATAGTAATAAAAAACATAATATATTAAATAAATAAAAAATAATATATATATATATAATATATATATATATATCTATATAAAAAATACTATAAAATAAACATAATACCATATATAGTAGTAAATAACTATACTAAATACCAATATATAACATACATAAATATATCACTAGTATATTATATAGTATAATGTTTAAAGAGATCAGAATTTTTGTACAAAACTAAATGGGAATAAAATATTTAAAATTAGGAAAAGTATATTTTGAAAATTAATTGTTCCTCGGACCAGAATTGATTTATGAAGAATAACAGAATGCGACCCCCCACCACTCATAATGCAACGCCAACAACCCCTATCTCTCCCAACCTCCAGCCCTATAATGAAAAGAAAATATTACACAAATGAGGCATTAACTCAATACTTTTCCTGACCAACTAGTGAACTCTGCAAAATTACAATAATAGGAAGGTTAAGAACAGATTTGAGCAGGAAACACAACAATTAATTTCCATGACTGAGACGAATCTTGTTTCTCCTCTAAAATCACACGAATAAAGCCACCACCACACTCATATATAGCTACAATAGCTCTCATACACACTTGAGAACAATAAGATATTGAGGGCAGCAAACCAAATAATAATCACTATGTCAATTCTCACCTCAAGCCAGAGAGGAGCTAGTTTAAACAATTTCGTTTAACTTCCACAATTGATAGATTAATCATTTGTATCTAAAGTTGTTTTATTAGGATGATTAATTCAAATCAATTGCAACTACATCTTTTGGTAATGCATTGATGTATTCCTCAATCACTACTGGACATGTAGAAATATCAAGTGAATCTGTTATTGAATTTACTTGTAGAAGTTGTTGATTCTGTAAGATTTCGTTTTTATTCCTTTTAATGGGTGGCGAATTATAGACTGTTTCAGATGAAGTTTTTCACTGAACCAACAATAAAGTGACGATTTACTGGTTGCTATATTGTGTTACAAAAAAAACTGCTTGTAACTGGGATCTAAAGTAAAATTGCAAATTAGTATGAAGGAACACTTTAATTTCCACAAACCAAGGACGTTTTTCTTAACACTCTAAGCTTCTAGATTTAATTACAATCTTTCATATCTTTTTAAAACCATACAAATCAGTTATTCATTTGAAGAAATGATTACAAAATAACCTCCTAGCGATTGAGAATTAAAATGGTATTACATCGGAGGACAGAAGCTGTAAGAGGCGATAGACAATCTTTTTTTGTAATTTTTTCAAATTAGGTATTCAATAGCTTGAAATGCAGTGTGATATGATTTCATTTTCCACATTAGTAAGAATGTCTAACTTGATTAGAGACATACCATTCATTTTCACATTCAAAATGAAGTTGTACTATTTCCAACGAGTTGGAATGTCTTTTAATAACATTAAGATATGAAATATCAAGTCGTTTTTGAATTGCCTATCATCCATCATTTTCATTTTCTCATTTTCAGTTTCATCTTAAGTTATTTTTATTATAAAAATTATTTTTAATTCAAATTTCTACAATAAATAATCCGACGCAAACATCGCAAGCCGGCCAAAGCAGCGAGCGAGATACGAATCTCTTAAATTATATAATGACGGTGAAATCGAAGAAGTGAGGATGAAGGACAACTGATTGCATGGGCCCCAAACAACTACACAAATATTTAAATAAATAAATAATAATAAATATAAAAAATATAAAAAAAATAAAAAATAAAAAAAAAGCCTCACTAATAAAACTCATACTACATCGAAATAAACATATTCAAAAACATCAAATAAATAATAAAATAAAAATAAAAAAATATATAAATAAATATATAAAAAATAAACTCAAATTAAAACCTATAATTATACTCAACACAAAAAAACACACACGACAACCCACAAGGAGCACAAAAAGACCCAACACTAGGGTTGAATAATCAACTTCAGGCAGGAAAAAGGCAGCAAAACGCACCAACAGCTGTGGTAACTACTGTGATGAAACACATGAGAAAAGAAATAAGCTAATCAAAAGTTGGACCCAATACACGCAGTAAAACTACAAAGATGCCCCTTATAGATTAAGCACTCTCCTACATACTCTACATGGACTATAACTCTCACGATATGTCTCCCGTGAAGAATAACCCCCCCCACTTCAGTTCTTGAGAGGTAAAAGAGACAATTAGACGCTTCACTCACTACAAGTGGGAAGATTCACACAAGCTATGGATAACCTCTTAGAAGGTGCTTATGGCTCCAAAATAAGAGTAGGGAAAAAATGAACGAAGGCAACGATAATCGAACCAGAAAATCCACATAAGCCAGTTCAAACTCAATGAAAGCACAGATGGTGACAATATATAGCGAGAAAGAAGTATGTCGACGGCACAAATTTGCCGATTGGAAGAGAGGATCACCCCAAAAGTGAAGACTGCTTGTCGACTCCGTGCAGACAATGATAATATTGGTGTGGCCAAGCGGAGGAGTGCAAATATCACCTCGTACAAGCGCTTTCGTCGGTGAGAGGAACACCACTCTTTATATTTCACCACAGCTTTACATTTCTAAGTTTCGACCCTCGCTTATCACTCTCCAAAGCACTTCTTAGCCAGTAAGAACCGGAAGCTTAATGTCGAAGAGGGACAGAAGATAATAATCAAGTTGATGGGAGGTCATACACAATGTCGAAATGCCTCCTGGAGGTACCTAGATCAGCTCTGGAAAGAGGAGGAGTCCATTCTCTCAGCTCAGCCAGCTATTTCGTTGCCAGTTACCCTCATGTGAGATTGAGACTGCGGAATGAGACAAGAATGGTGCCTTTAACAAGGCAGTGGGGTGGCTAGATTTAGAAAAAGAGGTCAGGACCAGGGAGATGGTGGGAGCAGGGAATAGCCAAGGTGTATACCCTTTATCATGTGGAAAGAACGGCAACACTTTCAAAAGGAATGCTGAGAAATTAAGGATAGTTATAAACTGTGTTTGCAAAATGGCCAGTAAGGAGGATTCTGAGGTATCTCTCACTGAATCGGTGTCAGAGCAGACGGCGGTATTGGAATTTCTAAGCGAAGATAACGTGCACATAATGTATTCCCTTCGAAGAGAGAGTATTATCACATCTAGGATTCAACTTCACACAGGAAACTCACAACAGTGGGACAATCGGAAGGTTCCATTAAAGATATGGATCGCTTCGTTTTTGACTGGAGCTTCGTTTTGGATGGGATCTAACAGGTGTCAGATAGAGTGAAAGACCTGGACCCACCTATACTACGCAGCCAGTAAATCACCTTCGATCAGAATTAAAGGTACATGCGGAAGACGTAAAAGGAACTTGCGATCAGTACCCCAAGATTTTGAGGGGAGATGGTGTAATAAGTCAAGCACGCGATGACAAGTAATTTTCAGGAGTTTAATGTGCGGTGCATATATTAGGTGGTCATCTAGAATAACGCCTATAAATTTTTGACTGTGAAGTTACAGGAATAGCGTGAACCATATAAGGTAGGTTCGCGGAGGAAGGAGGCAGGTCTTCGACTACGTTTTTTTTTAAATAGTACTGCTAATGTTTTGGTGGGTGAGAAATGGAAGTCATGGGAGTTACCCCATTGTGAAATATTCTCAAAAGATAGCTGAAGTTGCCGTTCAGTAAATGGCAGCCTAGCACCGTCAATGTATAGCGCCAGGTCATCAACATAGAGAGAAAAACTGACCATCACTGGGATAGAAGTAACTATGCCATTGAATCCGAGATCAAATAATAATACACTTAGAACACTGCCCTGCGGAACACCTTCATCCAGAGTAAAGTGGCGTGATAGGACAGCAAGAAAGCACACGAACATGGATGAGATCTATCTGACAGAAGGTATTTAATAAAGATAAAGAGCTATCTTCTGAAACAGAGCGAATTTGATTTAAGGAGAACCCTCTTTCTCCACGTTGTGTCATAAGCTTTTTCAAGGTAAAAAAAAAGACACCAAGAAATTATGTCTGCAGTTCGAAAATGCAGTTTGATACTCTGCAAGTGCAAAAAGATGATTATAGGTATGATCTTCCCCTTTCGCTGTTAAAAAATTTGGCAATGCATTGTTAATTCTCAGTTTTTGAAAGTCTTCGGGATAACAGGAAGAGCTCGAGGGGCTATCAAACCTATAACCTAATGTATCTGCAACAGCTGCTGGAGCAGAGATCATATCGG
>JABUQX010010378.1:20000-22477 GCA_015478945.1 Trachelipus rathkii
TTATTATATTATATATTATATATATTATATATATATATAATTATATTATATATATATATGTGTATATAATATATATATAATATATATATATATAATATATATATATAATATATTATTTAATTTACTTTAGTTAATGTTTTAAATATTTTTAATATTTAGGAGTTTCAGATGAGAAAAGAAGAAATAAAGTACAGATTGCATAGCGGAGGAAAGAGTAGGAGTCTGAGGAGAAGGAGTCGGACCTACTCCTGAGTGGAGGCAAAGTGGAACTGGAGAGGGAGGCGAACAGGATTAGTGAGGTCTTGGAATCAAAACTTGCTAGACTTGCCTAATGCAAGTTACATCAAACCATGTGCAATGAAGGATGCTGAGATCGAATACGTTGTTCTTATTCCTCTAGCAGTAGTAGCAGTGGTAATAGTTTTTTAGTAGTCACCATAGTCAATCCTATCTTGTTTAACGGATTGCATGATGAGCCAACGCGTGTGTGCGCGCCCGCAGACACAATACTACGCGACTCGGCACGAAACCGACGCGTGCACCCGCAGGTGTAATATTAGCGCGCGAACGCTTAAATATTTCAGTTGTGACGTTATTCTATAACGTTAGGCAAAATATTCTATGTTCTACGCTTAGCCCTTAGACTTTTAGTTAAATATTTACTCCATTTATATTTTTAAATTCTTTTCAAAAAATTTTTAATTTTTTATATTGAAACATGTTTTTAATTGACCCTAAGGCAGTAAGTCAATAAGGCAGAAGTGCAAACGCCCCACATCAGCCTCCTCTCCACAGGCCATGCGCTATTGCTTTATTGCTTTAAGTCATATTTGAACACACATTTTGTGAAAATGGCTTCATTGTTTATTGAACTTCGGAATATTAAAGGTGATCATTACATGTAAATTATACATGCCTGAAGGAGACATTTTATTTTCGCACTATATCCTATGACTGTTCACTCACCAAAGGTTATATCACAATTGATTTCTTTCCCACCCTATCTGTCATAATATAATGAATGATGTTGAAATTATTAAAGATGTCAAATGGCCAGAAAGATTTGCCAGTATTATAACCAAGATTTCAGCGCGCTTTTGTTTACTGAATGTTCGCTTTGCTTCGAATAATGTCCTAGCAACTAACTATTCAGAGTTAAATAAAAATTAGCGAGCCTGATGAAAGAGAATTTTTCCACTCCCAATAGACGATCTCTGTAGTCTGAATGACGCGAGAACAAGCAAGATCGAAATATGGATTATGAGGAGAACGATGCGTAGAAGATGTGATTACAGTCCACCATCTAATTGGCGGAAGCTGAAGCGTCTTCAGAGTCAAAGCAATCACTCTAGGGATAGTTAGCGTAAAGCAATGCAGCCCTCCAATCAGTTCGAATAAAGTACCAGAAGATGCTCTTAGGCTAGGATTGACTGTTGGAGAGAAAGCATTAAAATTACGTTTAACGTAAAATAATAATAAAGTTCCAGAAGATGCACTTAGGGTAGGACGGAGCTGTTGGGGATAAAACATAAAAATTAAGTTATAAGATTTGCTCAGATTACCAATAGAAAGACAATGGGATATTTATGGATTGAATGACTAGTAGTGAAGCTTGTTCAAGGGTGCACCAGAAATGATTGAGACAATCATGTTAAGTGAGGTTCTCTAATTAACTGTCCAGATCGCCGAAAGTGATGAATGATTTGGCCTCCTTCCCTTCTGGATAAGTATGATTGAACCTCAACCACCGTTGCGTACAATGTAATCCTCTAAATAGAGCACCTCATCATTAACGATAATCGGTTAATAAATTATTTATTTTTTCTCAAATGTTTTTTAGTAACTTAAAATATTAGATAACTGTTGGCTAAACTTTTGATACTTAAAACTATCCGCTATCCTCATTCGTAATCCGCGGATATTAAAAATAAGTATCCCCATCGGCAAATAGCGAAAATCGAGATTTGATCAACCCTTTTATGTATGTATGTATGTATGTATGTATGTATTGATGTATGTATGTATGTAATGTATGTATGTATGTATGTATTGTATGATATTACTGTATTATTATGTATTAACAATCCTGATTGGGGGAAAAAATTGAGGATACAAATAGGAAAAGTGTCTTGGTTTTCACGTCGTTTTTTTATATACATTTTCTTAGTTTCGTGTATCTAAAATACAATCAGCTTATATTATATACATAAATTAAGGCGAATTGGAAAACCCGAGGCTTGTTTTGCGGGTCTTTTACATGCTATTATCTTTTTAAAAGAAAAAATATATAAATTTTTATACTATATTTAAGATCCAGTTTTAATATCCGTTTTTCCATTACTCCACACACTCATCTCTCTCTCCTCTCTCTCTCTCTCTATAATATATATAATATATATATATTAATATATAATAATTATATATATGAATTATTATCAGCTTGGTCTAAAGTACTTTGTACTGTACTTACTAAGACA
>JABUQX010010379.1:0-15000 GCA_015478945.1 Trachelipus rathkii
AAAAAGGAAGGAGTAGAGAGATGAGGCTGAGATGATTCTAGGGTAGTTCTCTCTCTTACACTATTGTATTAACATCACAATTCTTAATAATTATCTCTATATTATGTAAAAGAGTCAGTGCGAGTGGATTGTTCACTCATATTTTAATATTAAACATCATATATAGCCTACCAATCAGGGTATAATAGAATAATATTTTATAATTACTTAATATTTATAATAAAACAAATTATAATTTTATAAAATGATATAATTTGCATAACTTTTTTATAACCAAAAACCATTTTGCGTTATAATATATTAAATAATAAATCACTATAATAACACTAGTGTGAGCAAGCATTTAGAGACTTCTCTTACGTATATACGTCCTTCACCTATATAAAGGAGCAGCTCTAGTCGGTTACTATTTAGCATACCCAGAGTCATCAATTTTTATCCTGTTTGGGGTATATTTGTGTTTTATAGCCTTTTGGAGTTACTCTCCCATTTTTTGGTCTCACTTTTACTAATATTGTTGAGAACTTTATTTTATTTATGCTTTATAATTTTTTTTATTGTTAATGTTATTTAGATATTTATATATTAAGGGAAGTAACATTCTGTATTATAAGAATTGTCAAATTATATAACTAAGAGCTTTATCAACGAGTGCTTTTATTGTTGGGTGATATCTCATAACTGATGTGAGCGGGAATAGCTCTTCTCTACTGTATACTAACATCTCCAGTTAAATCTTTTCTTCATGTATACTAATAGGGAATTCGTTGTAAGATCTTATTATTTATTTTTATTGTTATTTTTTTATTATTGAAAAGGAACGGAAACATAAAAAGTGAATTCAGTTTTATTTTTTTTATTTTTTGGTAACAGTTCTTTTTAATATATATAATATACTAGTATAGTTATATAATATAACAGAAAATTACTTTGATTGACTATTTTACTCATATTACCGTCATTAATATATTTAAAATAAAAATAACATAAATGTTGTCGGTTAAGTATTTATTTATGTAAGTAATTATATCAGAATATTTCTTTCACTTAGGGTTTAGATATAATGCCACTAACGCACTAATTTTCATTAATGTATTATTGATACTATATTGAGCCTACTTTTTATCAGTAACAGGTTAGTTAAATGTGACAAGTCACGAATAGTAAGGGCATCACAATATGTTAGCGATAGCCGAAAGTTAGATGGGTCATTAATATAATTAATTTAATACTATTAAGAATGATTATAAATCACTCATACTCGCTAATTATAATATATATAAATATTATATAATATATAGTATTATTATATATATAATTTATATAATATAATATATATAATATTACTATATATATATTATATATTAGATATAATATATATATTCTATATAATTATATATATAATTATATTATATATATATAATATATATATATATTAATTATATTATATAATATATATATATATAATTCTATATGTACTATAAAATATATATATATATTATATATATAACCCTTCTGTATTATGGACTAAATGGGGTCGAAAGTTATTTGTATAATATTATATCAAAATAGATTTGCTGTTTATATTCATTTATATAATTAATTTATTAATATAATATATCTATTATTCCTTATTATTCAAGTGTTGATAACGTGACAGAGATCAATATAGATTAAATTTATATTTTATATAATAAATAAGGATTAAGTACTAGGAGCCTACAGACCCTTCGTGTCTAAGCGTTTTATTAAGAATATCACAAATATCTCAAAATAATTATTAATTTATAGAAAATGTATATTGGGTACACAGTGGGCGAGGGAGCTACAAGTCTCGATTGAGTACTGTACATATAAGATTTTTTGAGATCAATACTCATAAATCTTATTTTCTTATATTTTTATAATAATATTATATTATTTTAATCACATAAGAATCAAGTCTTATATACAAATACATAAAAATAAAAAACACTTACAAAATAAGATCTTAATTTATTAATAAACTATATTAATTACTTATAGTATAACACCTTTAGTTTTAATAGCAAAAATAATATATAATAATTTAAGAAGGAAGAATGAAAAATAAAATTTCCCAGGGCACTATTATGTGTAATTACTTAATTGTCCGGAATAGAATACTTCTTGACAACCGTTCTACGGCCTTGGCGGAAGAATCCAAGAAGCTTCTAAGCACGGTATGGAAGAGAGATAATCGTATCTTACAGTTAGTTTGGCTGTTATTCTAATTTTAAAAATAACATAATAAAAAAAGGATATTGAAAATAGTTATGTTGTAAATTCTTGAACTACATATGAATAAAGTCCATATTTTACACCGTACTAATATAAAAGTATATACACATAACTGGATTGTAAGCTTTAGATTTTCTCTCTCTCTAATCACAATCAGGAATTTTTGCCTCCATAAGAGTATATCTTCTGAAGCTTTAACAATTATAAATAAATGATTATATAAGAGCATTATATATTTTTATATAGTTATATATAATATATAGTAGTATATATATTAATAATTAATCATGTATATATAAATTAAATTATATCATCTATTATACTTATATATTTTAAATATAATTAATATTTAATACTATATAATAATTAATATATCATATAATATTATATTATATATATTATGTAATTATGATATAATTAATATGATTAATTAATATATATTAATATATATATATATATACCATTAATATATATATATTTACGTAATTAAAAGGAAGATTACATTAAAACGTCAACATGATATCAGAAATAAAGCCGCTGGATATGTACTAAAACGTGCGCAGTCCTATACTTGCTATAGTGTCACGTGTTTAAGCTAAATAATACTATATAAGAAAGAGCGCTAGAGAGAGACCGTTTAAGTTGCCTTTATTTTTTATCAATGTTAATTTTTCAATATTAGTTTAAATATTTTTATAAAAAATTTTTTATGTATACTTTATTTAATCACTATTACTCTGAAATAGCCGGATGGACACAGTCCAAAATCTTATCCACTATATTTGAGTGACTCGTCATCATCTTACTCGATAACATCATGCTTACTCCGACTTGAATTCATCACACGTTAATCATCTCACTTCTGAAACTTCTGAAATGTCAAACATTCAATGAGGTGCTTTATTATACACCATTTAATGTCACGGCTCACATCCTCTTATTTGTAACTCGAGTTCATATTCAAACCCTTACTTGAGAGCTTTGCGAGCGCGAGAAGGTGAATAAAAGAACTATTCTTTCAAATTATTTACTCGTCTATTGTAATGCACGATAATATAACAAAAATAAAAATGTAATCACATATGGAATATTTAATTCAAATAATATATGTTACATTAATATGATTGATTAATATTTAGATCATTCAACTATATTTAGATAATAGTGAAAATTAAACGATAAAGATTTAAACGTTACGTCAAGAAGTATCAAGTAACATTTCTATAACCTTTGAGAAATGTACCCATTAATATTATAAATTTTAGATGGTTTTTGTTTTTAAATTAATATGATTTAGATATAATAAATGTTAATAAAATTAAAATATATAATGTGATATTTATATTATACACTAAGCTCAATCCTAGAGGGGGTGCTGACCCTATCCAAGTATGAAATGACCCCTTAATAATAGAATTAGAATTTAAACAAACTTTATATGAAGTAACACGATCTTAAAATTGGCAATAACTATACTATATAGGGTAAGAGTCACAAGGCAAAATATATAGAATTGAGAGAGATTAAGGTTTAAAATAAATAAGATAAAGAAGAAAACAAGTATGAACATCTAATATGAATATATTACTTATATATTATAGAAATTCACTCAAAAATTATGTCTGAGTAAAGATTAAGTGGATAAGATGTAGCCAATCAACTGAGAGAAGGGTGTAATTATACTCTTATATTGAACACAAGATAACTATATATAAGAGGAACACGTCTACTCATTATATACATATTATATTTATAATATGAGTATAGCACGAGGGCTAGCAAGCAAACGTAAAATTGGTGATATTGTATAATGACTTACATAATAACACTAGTAATAAGGTTCCTATAGTATAGAGACTATATGAACTAGCCTTACATATATAATGATTAACTTAATCAATGAAAAAAAAGAATAAGAAGGCACTTTATCAAAAAATATATAATATGATATATATATAAATTTTTTATTAAGACACCTTTGATATTTAAAACACTTCATTACACTCTCACAATATATTATGTGATACTACGACCTGTCACCGGTACGTCGGACACTGTGCTAAGTACTAGATACACCATGTATCAATGTTGAACAGACACATATATATCAAACACATCATATCATAAAGTTATTAACCCTATTATATAATAAAAAATGATAAAATTATGAATTTGATAAATCATAATTTAATGCTTCTACTAAAAAGTTGATCTCATTCTAAAGTTAATATTATAATTATTAGCTTTTATGTGGACATATTTGCCAGCACTTTCATATAAATGAACTATAATCATAATAAGATTTTGTTTTTTATTGTTTCTTATTCACTCACTTAATATATTAGGTGGATGTATGTTCACTGAGGGTTTCTTTATTCCTTTTCCTTATAATATAATATATATTATTATATATTATTATATATATTAAAATTAATATATATTAAATTAATTATATATAATTAATTATATATATATTAATATTATATATATTATAATATATATTAATATAATTATATATAATATATAATATATATATATATATATATATATATATATATTATATAATTAATATATAGTATATTATAATATATAACTATTATTATGATTAATTAATAATTATAATATATAATTAATTATATATATAAATATTAATATAAAATTATAATTATATATATTTTAATTAAGGTATATATATATGATACTTTATCTTATATATATTAACACTTATAATAAAAGTTGTGAGGTGTAGAATGGATAATTGAATAATTATAGTCAAATAAGACAAGATAGACGTTGTTCGATTGGCCATACGGCTTATTACCAATCGCAGTATGCATTAAAATTTATGATTTACACTTCTTTCATTTGATTATTATTAACCTGAGTTATATTATGATTTGACAATATAATATGTATATTACTAATTTAATATATAAAAATAGTTGATATAAAAAGAAACTGTCATATAATATTATATATATAAGTTATATAATAATAATATTATATATTAGATATATTTATATTATTAATATATATTATAATGATTAATATTATATTATTATCATATTAATATATTAATAAGTTAATATATATTATTATAGTAATTAATTAAATTATATAATATTAATATATATTAATATTATTAATATCTAAATAATAGGGTGTGAACATAGTTTGTTTAAACTATTATTGGTTTAAAATAACATTGTGTAATTTATAACCCATGGTTTTAAGTAAAAACCTAACGATTAAAAAAACAACCAAATGGTATTTTTACTAAACCAAAAAAACCTATGAGTACTCAATAAATATTTAATTATAAAAAATATTTATCATAAATTAAATGCTATTCTTTAGCTATAGTTGATATATAATATGTTAATTTAGAATTTTCTCAACTTTCAATCAATGGAATAGAGTTACTGTAAAGAGACAATTAAAAATAAATCTTCTGCTAGTATATTTTACATTTTTTGTGAGAAAAATGATTTATATTATATATCATAAGTATATCTAATATCAGTATAGTTAATATTAAGTAATATATATATATTATAGTATTAAGGTATATATTTATATATATCTATATATATATATATAATATATATATATATATATATATGTATATCATATTATATATAATATATTTATAATATATATATATATTAAATATTAATATATTATATATATATATATATAATAATATATATATATAAATTATATATATGAATATATTATATTTTAATATTGTGTGAGAAATTATTTAACATGATTCTTGTTTCGAGATCTTGAGGATTTCCATTTTCTACCAAATCGATGTACCACAATTCAAAGATTAGAATAAAAAAACTCATTTGTTGAGTGTGTTGAAGCCTACAGCATCCAACCAAGCTGGTAAGAAGCAATGAAACTGTGAGAAACTAATTGATGTATGTTTTAATGATTATGGAAAATATATGAATATGGAGCTAGATAACAGCTTAATCCACCACTCACAACAGACAAGGATTTATGATACAAAAGTAAAAAGGAGGTATCGTCAAGGCATGCTAACAGAAGCTCACTTATTTGGGCATATATTTTAACGTCCAAGATTAGTCAGGCACCAAAGAGACTGTTACCAGAGGAATGATCGTATCTCTAAGAAGCAGTATAGATTATTAATGGTAAAAATTAAGAGTAAAATTTCCGTCACTCCATTTCAATAAACAGTTACCTAGTTTGATGAGTCTCTGTTATCAGCATGACTCCTGTCATACCTTGATAGCAGGATCTTCTAACAAAAGAAAAATTAGATGAGCGTCATATATAAGATAGAATAAGGTCATAAGTTGTCACAACTTCATTCAACTGCTAATATGTGTAGAGAATAGATGAAAGGGTATCTTTTCGAACCTTGTTGGACTTGTGGCAACAGCAACATTAGGTAAATAGGTTGGGGAACAGGCTAAAGCAAAGAGAATTAGTTTTTTCTTTGTAATACAAATATCTTAATGAATTAGATTAGGATTGATTGAGCACCAGAATTTTCCGCGCCGCACTTGCCACCGGGACACAAATTGTGCACGTCACCTAACATTACAAACCTATAGTAGTATATTATATTATTATATATATATATATACATAAGTATAATGGAATCTGGATATATATATTACTATATATATGTATATATATATATAATGGCGTAGTGTTAGTTATATAGTATAAAGTGATGTTAATATACTATAATATAGTATAATATACTATAGAGTAATATAAATAAATATAGTATATAAATATATAATTAGTATTATATGTCTAGTGATTATTTTTTATCATAGATATGAATAAATAATTACTGACTACTTGAAAAAATGCACAAATATAAAGGTAATAATAATAAGCCAGTCAGTATAAGCTTTTAGAAAGATTTTGACACAAAGTATCCTACAAAACACAATCGTTTTGTTTTTTTGTTTGTTTTTTGGAAACTAATTAAGTGAAGACCTTTTTTTTTTCAATACGAGAAGACCCATAGAAAACTCTTGCTGCTCATTATCTTTTTACTTTAATGATTTATGTATAAACATCCCAAAAAATAATGAGATAATTTGTATACGAGTTTACCCGTTATGCAAGAAAATCTGAAATTTTCACAATCTAAAGAAATTATTAAGGGAATTTAAAAATATGTGTTAGCACATGTGTATAACAGTTTCCAGTAGTGATTCACAACTCACACACCTCTACTTAATTAACATATACAATAACCACTATTAAAAACCATCCAAGATAGGCATGAATAAAAAATCACAAAACCAAAAAAAAACATTGGTTTATGTTTTTTACTCGAATGTTTTTTATTTAAAAAGTCTGGATAAAAATGTCCAAACCCTATGATTATATATATGAGTATATATATATATATTATATATATATATAATAGATGTATATATATTAGTATATGTAATATTAGTATTATGATTATATAATATATATAAGTATATATAATAAACGGAGGAAAGTTGTGTCAACCCGAGTCAGGATTGCAAACCATTAACGAAATAAGAGTAAGTAATAGGAGATTCTGGCAATTAGATTAGGACCCTCTGCTCAAATAAAATGTGCATATTGTGCAAAACTTCAAGTCCAAAAAATTTCGGATATTGCTGAGAGAGTGGAGAACTTTAGTGTGCCTAATTTAAGTCCATAGAAAGATGCTGGAACCAATTATCTTGGAACGTAGCATGGCATTCCGCTTGATTTGCTCCTGGGTTCAGCAGAGCACCAGTCAATCGCTCAACCAGAGCGTAAATCAAGTTGCCAACGATGGTGGACAACAAAATTTCTTCGGAACGATATTTGCATAATAAGACCCAGAAAAAATATCATGCGCGCCAAGCAAACTCTTTGTAAGATTCAAATAAGGTTCAGAGCTGCTACAGACGATATCAAAGCAGGGCACTTGAGAACTGTTCCAAGATACTTCCTTTCTTGGGAGAATCGGATTGGAGCAGTGGTAGAGTCTCCTCTACATTGTCCTAAAAGCCGACCATCTTGTTAATGGTTAGGATCCTGGCCCGGATGCCATTGCTTCCTCGTTCTATTATTCGCAAATTTCGTTGCAACATGTTTTGCGGTACATAAGTATATAATAGTAGTATTAGTAATAAGTACGATAAAGGATATGAAATTATAGATATAGTATTACGTATATATAGTATAGTAATAAAGACGGTTAGAAATAAACAACTCTAAGTTTATACAGTTAAAGGAAATGAAGATGTAAAAAAATAATGAAGCTACCCAATTAAATTTTGTTAAAGAAAAAATGCGAAATCGGGCAGTTAACTCTTTTACTGCTTGATTAAACATGGAAACGCAAGCCGGCAGCTAAAACTGCGTTCATGACAGAGAGAGAGAGTGATGGCAACTGTATCATTGCATAATATATAGTGGTGAATCGTATATGTTGGTGATCAAATCATATATGCGAGTATATATAGTACTATAATACTCAGCTAGGAGTAATATATTATATACCTGGTGTATGAATAAGAATACTCATATAGGAGTAATCAATTATAGAATAAAAAAGAGTGGATTTAGAGTAAGTCTACTTAGGTATGATATAAATTATAGACTAGTAAGTAAATACGTGTTATTAGCGGTGCCAGCTTGTATTTTGTCAACATTCTGTTTTATGTTTTGATTGTATAACGGAAAAACGCGATGAGTGCGAAAGATTGTGTGTTCCTTTCATAGTAAGAGGTTGATTTCTCAATTTTACAGGCTCAATATAATTAAAACATTAATCGACAGAATGGAAATATGTACCTTAGAGTTTTTCAAGGAGTCAACGTAATTCAACAAAGCCATTAATTTCTAACCTTCTGCTCGGTAATTGTATTTTTTTCTTTGTAACCTTCGTTCTTGAATTCCGTGTTTTCCAGTCGTTCCAATGGATACTTGGAGCTGTGCGATAATCCCCCGATGGTATTGTTTTAAATAATCTATACATTAGTGGGAGTTTTTCAGGAATCTGGTATCTATCGTGCTCGCAACTAAATTCTTTCATCAATGATCTATCATGTTGCCGGCGGGTTGTGTCCTATCTACAATAAGGGGCCTGTATTAGTAACTTCACTCAATCATCTACTCCTTCCAGATTTGAAAGAGACAGACCAATTAACAATATAAAGTAATTAATGGTAAGTGAGGGTGCGCAGTGGAAACATACAGATACTCGGGCCCTTTCTCATACGCAATCATGTTGGTGTTTCAGGGAAAACGGTTGTTTCTCAACTGCTTTAGTAACCTCAGTTTGCTCATTAGTCTAACTTGAACAATCATCCACCAACTTAAACATAGTCGTTCCTTGAAACACAACTCTAACCATCATTCCTCCTTTCACTTAATTGATATTTTCATTTTCGTGATCTTTCTTAGAGAGAGGAGAGCTTGGGTGTATCTGAAGACGCCATTCGGCAAATCTGTCCTTCAACCGTTCTTCAGAATCCTGAAATATGACCCCTCATAGATAGCGTTGTGTGGCGCCTTGTAGACGAAGCAGCGTGGTGCGAACAATCTTTTAGTATTCAATCTCCGAGCACACACTGGTAAGAATTTACAAATTTTAGGCGAGCCACACACACATACGCGTCCACACAACTATTAAAATCATCACATCAGGCATCCCATCAAACAACATATATGGACGTGATATATCGATATTAAATATAATTATAAGTGTATATCACTTATATAGTATACTGATATAATATATATATATATATATATATATATATACTAGTACTATACTATATATATATATTATAAAAATATTATAAAAAATATATATATATAATATTCAAAACTTTTATTTATAATAAATGTGATGAATCTGAATACTCGAGCCGAAGACCACATTAAAACGTACGCGACAAAACATGTTGCGCGGAGCTACGGGTTGGGACACCACTGGTACTGGAGTAATAGAATCACATAGGCTCTGGGCTGGAATTTACACAACATTGCCGTCCTTGTATACGTAAATGTAAGTCTCTAGTGCCGGGCTTGTCGACCGTGATATTAATAATCTCTTCTCTCGAAGGATATCACAGTCTCTTCTTTCAAATGATCTTACATTTTCGGACAAGATGAGCCGTTGGTTATTCCATCCTATATCTTATTGTTATTACAGATTTAAATTGATCTTCTAAAACTTTCAAGTTTGATCCTCCCTCCTTCTGATAAAAACTCCTGCGACTACTGACGTATTTTATGACAGTCTCTCGCGGCGCGTGTTGACTCGCGTCCAAATCTCATCTACCCGACTTAACTGCTATGCTCAATTTACTCACATTGTTGCCTCTCCAAATGGGTAAACTAGTCCTGAGCATGCTTTCCTCCTTATCGATACTTGTTGCGCGCAACTTCCTTTGATTTCGCAATAAATTCTCTAAGCGTCGCGGTATAGGAATAGATCAGCGTGAGTAACGATTTGAACCAATGTGGCCCATTTCTTTCGCAAAACTACACTGAATGGGATTTGGAAAGACCTCTGAGCCTTATCGCCACCACCTGATGATATAGTACGTGATATATTAGAATAGTTGAGCATCTATGATCATATTATATACTAAGAGATGAGGTATATGATATATATATATACATAAATTATCTATAAAATTTCTCTCGATTGTAATATAAGTTAATAATTATATATTTAATATATTAATAAGCATATATTATGTATTAGTGTGTCATATATTATCAGTCTATACTAACTAAATACTTCATATGTAGTAACATTTATATATAATAGAGTACTATATTGGGCAAAAATATTTTTTAACTCCTATATTTTAGTTTGCTGCTATACAGAATAATTGTTCCATTTAAATATAGCAGGGAAAAAATGGTTGGTGGCTATTAAGTTAGTAAAATGTTGGGGAAAGATAAAATCTGTTTTTTGAAAGAATTTCTTTACAGCGAACAACTATCACTTTGGAAAATTCATACGAAATATTAAAAAATTTTATTTATTGCTTTAATCCAATTTAGTTATAGCATTTTGTAACGGTTGGTCAAAAAAAAAAAAATTAGTCAAAAAAGGTTGTAAGTTTTCTCACACTTCTTGCGCTTTCAAATATATGTACTGTTTTTATCAGTTGTTAAAAATTATAAGATAGTACGATAGATTAGATGAAATTTTGTGTCTTACAAATTTTAATTTACTGTGATGAGAGAAAATATATGTATTAGAGATTTTATCAGCAAAAATAGGTTATCCATTTAAAGGCAACTTCTTTTATTTAGTACAATATTCTTTATTAGAAGTAAAAGAGACATTACAATTGTATTAAATTGAGAGGTGTATGATAAACAATAAAATCGAGTGGTTGAATATAAAGGAAAACATGAGAATTATTTAATGAACATATTAATATATTATAATAGTTATTATAAAATGATATATAAATTAAATACATAAAGTAAAAGTATATTTATTATTAGTTATTAGGATTAAATATATATATAGTATTAGCATATAATTATATATATATTATATAATATATTTATGAATTAAATTTAATGATATCAGATGTGAGTTAGAAATTTAATGAGTTTAAATCAATTGCATTAACTATTTTATTAATTATATGTTAGTATTTACTTGCGTATTTAACATAGTAACTAGTAAACATGTGATTGAAGTAGTAAGTGTATATATAAAATTATGATATATAATTATATATATATATATATATATTAATATTAATATGAATAATATATATAGTATATGAATATATAATACTATATATATAAATAATATATATAGGTATTATATAATTAAATATATCGTAATATACTTTATATATATATATATTATAATATATATTAATATATATTATATTAAGTATATTATTTTATATATATATATGAGTTTAATATATAATTAAAAAAATAAAAATATATTATATAGTATATATTATTAATATTAATATATATTATATATCTATAATATATAATTTATAATATAGATTAATATAATATTATAATTATTATATATGATATATAATATATTATATATATATATATATTTTAATATATTATTATATAATAATATTAATTATAATATATATATAATATATAGTATATTATAAGGGTACGATAATTTTAATAAGTGGTTTAATTATTGTTTTATAATATTAGTTTAAGTTAATTTAGGTTGTTTGGTAATTAGGTTATGTTATGATAATTGTTTTATGAGTTCAGGTTAGGCTTAGGTTAGGTTAGGTTTGACCCAAAAATTTTATAATTTTATTGTACCCTATAAAGTATTTACATAATGTAAACGATTACAATTAATTATTAGATTTTTCGCTCATCATATAAGTGAGGTTCAAACTGCATTAAATAGCCTATATATACTAATATATTAATATATATATATATATATATTAATAATATATATATATTTTATATACTATAACTATAACCTATAATATATTATTAATATATAATATTATATATAGAGGTAGTATAAAATATAATATTATTTATACTATTCAAATAATTTAATAATATTTATTGAGCAGATTAATTGTTTTTTATATAAGACGACACAAATTGTATAGCATCTTTGGGGATCTTTGACAGCTTCCTTCAAATTTTTGACTTTACTTGAATGGTCTCTTTCTTTATTCCATTCGTATATGCTTTCTGGAACTGGTACATGGCTTTATATATATTACTATTATATATGGGAATATAAAAATAATAACATATATATAGTATATATATATAAATATATATTATATAATATGTATATATATATATACAATTGATAATAAATATCATTATATATTATAATTATATAAATTTATTATTATAATATATAATATTATATATCATATTCTATCACTTTTTTCACATATACTGCGGGTGGTGTCAATTTGCAAAATACTTAATGTTCAAGTTAGTTGAGGTCAGACTCGGAGGACAAGGACCTGCGGGGACCATACTGCTAAATGTTTCTGTATTATTATTCTATTTCTCAAAATGAATCCTATCTTGCATCAATTAACTATTACCGATTCCCATGGGTGGAAATGTCTCTTTTGCTTTTAAATAGTTCCCATAACTATTTTCAAAATGACCCTATTTTGTTGCATTCTATTACCTTCATCCATAATAATGTCCGTTTCGTTTCAAAGGTTCTTTATTCCATCAACTCGTCTCCATTTGGGTTTGCTCCCTCCCCTATTTCATTCACTTTAATCACGTATTCATTGCATCTCAGTACCCCTAGATTTGACTTTTCCATCAGATTTCTCTCCTAACATCACATTTCTTTAATCATTACACTTCTAACTCTATCTATTTGCCTTACCCCAATTTCGTAACCTTTTCATTTCCAAAACCTCAATTCTTTTTTATCTTAGAGTTTAATGTTGAAGTTTTGCAAACATACAGAACAGTTGGATCAAATATACTTTAAAACAATTTCATTTTTACTTTCTTAGATGAATCTCCCTTTTCCCATATTTTTCTAGACTTCATAACGCTCTTACACCCTCCGTAACATTATGATCAACCTCGCCTTTCTTCGCTCCGAAAGTCCTAATTTCTAAACCTGTGTGCCAAAATATGTAATTTCCGCCTTTGTTTTTTCCAAACCTTTATTGACCTTCGCCGTTTTTGAGCTTTGCACTTATTTTCAATTATTAATTTTAGCAAGAATAGTTTTTAGTAATTTCCCTTGACAAACTCGTTCAAACTAAACACCAAATAACGCATTTTTTTTTTCTAAAAATAAGCCACAAACATAGTATTGTAAGAAAATATTTGAACGTAGATCTCCCAATTACCCTCATGTAGATACATTTAATCTCCTTTCCTAATTCTATCCATAAAAATATTAAATCATGGAGATAAAACTCAACCCTGTCTAATACCTACTACTACTTAATCAACTATAATTACCTCTTATTTATCCTAACATATCCTTCTTTATCCTAACACATGCTCTATTGTTCCAATAAAATGCTTGAATCAAGTTTAACAACATTCTACGGTGTTTACTTCAAAATCTTTCAATACTCTCCACAACTTTTTTAATTGAACTCTGCTGTATGCCTTTCCAAATCAAGAATGCATTGAGAAAGTCTTTCTTCTGTTTTCTGTATTTTGAATGTAATTATCTGATACACACATTTTCGACCATCCCTAAAACCACATTGTCCATCTCAATCCATTTATCCATAATATGACTTATCTTATCATCCACATCATGACACTGTAACGTCACTTTTTTTAACATTTCGACTTGTAGATTTTCCCTTTTCGTTTTCTTCAAAGTATTCACCATTTTATTCTTAGTAATATACCTTACATTTTCACTTAATTTCCTCTCTGATATTCTCTTCTACACTAACTTGTTATATTTCTTACTCCACTTCTACTCTTTGAACATTTAGCAATTCCTTAGAATGTTCATATCAACTTTCCGACTTCTGTGTCAATCTGAAAACTACATTTCTAACTAATGTCTTTACACCAGTTAGAAAAACATTTTCCTTCTTATTTCGAACCTTAATTGTATTCTCCTTCCAAAATAGGTTACTTTTTTTCCCGATTATTTGGAACATCTTTCCAATCTACCTTTCATCTTTCCTTTTCTTTGCAATTTTCACTTTCTTTTTAACCATTTCGCACCCATTTGTATTCCTTCCATTTTACCTGGCCATTGGT
>JABUQX010010380.1:0-5000 GCA_015478945.1 Trachelipus rathkii
CGTAGTTGTATTCGCGCATTGTTTAGATTAATGAGTTGAGGTATCTGGGTAGTCGTGGCGTCTTTTCATTAATCTGGCAATAAAATATTCATGCACTATATATATATTATATATTATAATAAATATATATATATGTATATAAATATATATATCTATATATATATTATATATATATATATAAGTATATAGTATATATAACTATTATATATATATATATATATATATATATTTTATATATATATAAATAATGGCAGTCTTCAGATTCATAAAGGGATATCTGTATTCTAAAAAAACTACGATAGTACAAAAAATGAATATATTTTTGAATTCAGCAAACATTTTTAATGCCGAAAAAAATATTTTAGCCATTATTAATTACAACCTTTAAATATTTTAATTAATTAGTTAAAATAACATTCTTACGCCGGGCAATTGTGCGTACCTGCCTTGGCCAGCGAAATATTAATAAAAAATTATATATTATATATATATATATATATATATTTAATATTATATTTTATTATAAACATATAAGAATATATAAATATATATATATATATATATATATATATATATATATATATAATATATTTTCAAAAATTATCAAAGCATTATATCCTACGTGTCGCATCTATGTTACATATCTCTTGTATGAAATCAACAAATCTGTTGCATGTGTTGTGCTGTTTTTTTCAGATATAGCGAACACAAATAATGAATGATAGCACAATCGTTTTTATTCTGTTTTCGGTAGTTTTCTATATATATATATATTATATATGATATAATATATTAATACTATATATATATTATATATATATATATTATTATATATATATATATATGTATAATATTAAGGTTATTCTAGCTTAGGTTAGGTTACGTTACGTTAGGTTACTTAGGTTAAGTTACGTTAGGTTACTTAGGTTAAGTTAGGTTACGTTAGGTTACGTTAGGTTACGTTAGGTTTGATTAGGATAGGTTAGGTCAGATTAGGTTGGGTTTTGTTAGAATAGGTTAGGTTAGGTTAGGTTAGGTTAGGCTTAGGTTAGGTTTAGGTTTGGTAGGTTAGGTTAGGTTAAGGTTAAGCTTATTTTATGTTAGGTTTCTTTAATCACTTACTTTTGACCACTCTCCTTCAATTGTATTTGTGATGTTCCTATTTCAGAATTTATAAAACTTAACGAGTGATTTACTGTTAAGTGAATAAAATCTATTTTCTCTAAACAATTGTAGCCTTTCCACTCATCTGTTACAATTGTCCATTTTTTTTCGGCTTTATGTATGCTTCTCGTTTAGACTTTCAGTGGTGGCGGTCACAGCGGGAGCGGCGCGGCTGCGATCTAGGCCGTACTAAGAAACATTTACCTGATCCTCTTTTTATACCACCTATGACCCATCGACTTTTCACCAATCGTCCTTGTTATATTTTCGTTTACCAAAAACAGATTCGGCAATTTCACCTACCTTATCTTCAACCTCCTAATTTTTTTTGTTATTCATTAATAGCTATACTTTTGGTTGCGACATATATCTTGCGTATCATGTGGGAAAGTATAGTATGGTGACCGGTAGTGGTGCGTGTATTGTTGGCGATGGGTTCTTACGTTAGCCGAGTGATCTTTTTATACTATGCTTTGATGTTCGATCATTCAGCCAAACAATAAAATTGATCTGAAGGCACCTACTTTAATGGGTATGATCGGAAGCAGATAAAAAGAATTCTTTGAAAACAGCCGAATATTTTCTCCGACAAAGTTTTTTTTTTAGCAACTCTGAAAAAAAATTCTCTTATTTTGTAATATTGAACATTGACATTTGCAGTCTGCAGCATTTCTTTTTGGGGCGTGTCGACTTAGAGATAGAGTAGCTCGGAAACTTTTGACAAAACCCAAGCTGAGCTCATTTACTCTATTAACTAATTAAAGAAAGCAAATAAATCGCCTCAGCTCCAAGTCCTGAAACCACCGAAAGATCCAAAAATAAACCCTTTCATGGCATTTACAAAAAACCCCTGTACAAATTGTTAACGTCATTACATAAGAGAGGTAGAACACGTTTTGACTTAGATAGAGCGAGGGAATAGTATCAACACATAATGATTCCTTCCAAACAGACAACCAAAACTTCAAGCTCTCAGCTCCAACACGTCAATAGAAAAATCATGCATATAAAGCAATCATAACAGGCAGTTTTTAGTGCATAAAAGACATAATGGGTGTACATATTGGAACAAAGAAAGATGCTGAATGCTTTTTTGCAATATATATAATATGCGCGGTCAGGAACGTTTATTGAGGACTCCAAGGCTGTGGAGACTGGTTGAGCATATATATTCGGATAGCAGTATACAAGAACGGCTATTGATTGTGGCAGCAGTTCCCTTTTACAAAAGCCTTTTGAATAACCAAGCAGCAGAATGACACACTTAATGAGGAAAATCAAAATATCGATTCGTTCACCTGAAGAGGCTCCACAAAGCAGGAGCGAAAGCTTAATGTATTGGTAAATTTGTTTTAAATTTTTTAAAGTGGTAATAAAATATATACCTTCTAATGTATAATGGTTAAAGGGGAAAACTGAATATAATAAATATAGAAAAAAATATATATCAGTTTGAATTAAAAACTATATATATATCATATATATTATAAATATAATATATTATTATATATATATATATACTATATGATATTATATATAATTATATAAAACTACTTTTAACGTGCTTTATCCCTATGCAGGGGGTAACGGGGGACCATCAGGAAATCGAATTTAAGGCCGCTATCCAAACCAGCCCACCAACGTGTTCGCAGTCAAGTTTTAATTCTTGCCCCCTAGGTAGAATAAAACTCCAACTGCTACGCGGAGGAATTGAACCAGCGTCCTCTTGTATGAGAGGCGGTGACTCACCCTCCTGCGCCACGAGGCGAAAAACTCGTTCAGTTATATAAGTATATATATATATATCTATAATATATATAGTATAATTATATATAATATATATTTATATATATAATATATATATATATCATATATATATATATATAATATATATATTATATATATATTATATATATATATATATATATATATATATATATATTTATATATATATGATTATAGTTTATATATAATATAATAATATATATCATATATATTTATATAACTCGGAACAGCATTCTGCCAAGATCTCCCAGTAAGAATTCCGTAGTTACGTGTCCACTGTGAATATATATATTAGGTCTTAGTATTACTTAGTGGGTGTTATGTGTATAATATATAATTATAGTGGGGGGGTGTATGTCTAGTACGTATATATATTATATATATAATATAGTATATATATATAATATTTCTATATTTATATATTTTTGAGGCCGACTGCGGTGTGAGAACGGACGCATTAAAAAGAGAGTGAAAAAAGAAAAGAGAAGATTTAGAAGAATAGGACTAAGAGAAGAAGCAAGAAAACCAAGGAAGGTTGCAACGAGGGATATTGAAGTTTGAGTGGCTGGTGAACGGAGCATTGTTCCTGAAGAACCTTTGGTTCAGACTGTGAAGATAAGCTGTTTTTAGAACTAGTAATTACAAAATTTTTATTAAAATTGTAAACAAAATTAAAAAGATTAAAAAATATTTTTATATAACGGAGGAGCACCCAAAAATTTTAATCTTGATTCTTTTTTTATTATACATAAGTTAATTAAATTAATAATTGGAGCAAACATCATTTTGGATTTAGTTATTTATTAAAGCTAAGAATAAGAATGATCTTCGGTGGAGTCGGCTCGTATAAGTCAAGAAGGAATGGATCAAGCACCAAAATGGCGTCCGGTAGCTCAGCTGTTAGAGCACTCGCCCAACTAGGCGAAAGACCCAGGTTCGTCACTGGTCGGCGTTTGACGTGTGTGTTACTCTCTCTTGTCGTTCCTGCTCAACAAAATTGAGCACACAGCCCCTCCTAGGATTACCCAGCAAAAAAAGTCGCAGCAAAAATGGTCCAGCGTTCCTGTGGGTTTTAGATGAATTTATTTTAAACCACTGGAATCTACCGGAATTTTTTGCTGGGTAGGGCTTTGCCGTGAGTGGTGGTGTTAACTGTAATATACTATTATATATATATATATATTTATAATATATATAATATTATTATATATATATATATTATTTAATATTATATATATATCTATATAAATATATTATATATATATATATATATATACTATATATATATATACTATTATATATATTAGTAATTCATATAATAAATAATAATATATATTTACTTTGTCACTTCCCACTCCTCTCGTATGAGAAACGGGCGACCCTGAGATACTCCGCCATCAATGCCAGCCGAGCAGAGAAATCTTTTAAAGTAAAGGTACTGACATTGCGTCTGATGTTCACTAAAAGGCAGCGGCAATCTATAATTGAGATGTTTTGCTGTTGTCAAATTGATTGGGAATGGCTCTTGACAGTCAGGCTTGAGGGGTCGTTGAAATATATAAATTTGTCTTCCTGAAACGGAAGGGGTGGTGCCCAGAGCTGAAGCGTGACATCATTACCCCACTGTGTTTGGCCATGCTAGATTTCCTCCCTGCTGAATATTTCTGATGGACGTGCTTAGAGCAGATATTGTTTTGGTATGAGGAAAAAGTTTCTTGGGGCATTGAGTGTGAGGCGTGTATGATTAGGTGGGTGTCAGTGGTATTCACATATATAGTTATATATATATATATATATATATTATATATATTATATATATATATATAGTATATATATATATATATATATATATATATATATATATATATGTATCTAAATATATATCTATATATATATATATATTATATATATATATCATATATAATATATATATATATATATATATATATATATATATTATATATATATATATATAATATATATATATGGCTTAATTGAATCTTTCGTCTGAGCGCAAATTTATTAGAGTCCAAACCGAAATATCGATATAT
>JABUQX010010380.1:10000-12500 GCA_015478945.1 Trachelipus rathkii
TAGTACCAAAATAGTACTAATATTCCTTTATCTCGCAATCAATACATAAATTGTTTTAATTAACAGCACTATAAAAAAAATACATTTTTCTCGATATATTTTGAAATAAAAGATGTCAGAGCATATTTTCGTAATTTCGTCAGATCGGAATAATATAATACAAATATATTAATAAATCAGGTTTATGTTCCATTTGTCAAACGAATATCCCGAAAGTTAAAGAATATTTATTCCTTCCAATAACAAAATAAGAGCCTATACTGTTTAGCACCTTGAGATTTTTATTGTGCTAAATAACCGTTACTACACTTTTGTAAATTAAATCTTTCATTTCGAATGTATACTTGATTTAATAAATAAAAAAAAAAACATATAAAACAAGTTCATAAATTACTACATTCTAAAAATATTAGAGGTGACACGACAAATGCATAAATATGATGATAATGAACAAGATTTTTGAAAATCATTAAGTAGTGTAAATATTAGAAAATGCTTGACTGGCCTTTATTTTCATAATTTTACGTGTTAAAAAACTAAAAAGAATGTCTTCTACTACTTTTTAGCTTTCAAAAGATCGTTAATAACATTGAAAAAGAAGAAGGCAAATTAATATTCTATAATCATCTTAACTATAATGTTTTGTAGCACACATGAAGTGCCTTTGAGGATAAAGATCTATATCAAGGACTTGATTCAGCTGAGGATTGAGACAGGTGATGGAATTATTAAGCAAAATGTTGCAAAAGACAAGAAAAATGCCATATAAATGTCTCCACAAATTCAAAATGAACTCATTGCTCTGCTCTGCTCTGCTCTGCTCTGTTCGATTAAATATTAAAGATGATATCATTAGGGAATCAAAGAAAACTTACGCTTACAGTGTACTGGAAGGCGAAAGCAGCGATATATCAGAAAAGGAGTAACTGCCAAATTGTGTTCGATTTTTGCGAAGAGTTTGTCGGATTTGTGGAACTAACTGCAATGAATCGTAAAGCTACACTAAATAAATGATTTTCAATAGAACGATGGTTTTGATAAAAATATAATAAATTAATAAATGTGTTGGACAGGGCTCTTATGATTGTTCAACTATTGCAAAGAAAGACGGTGACGTTCGAAAAATTTTGCGAGAGTGGTAAAGAAATGTATTGTTATTTAAATGTGAAAGTTACAAAATGAATTTGTGGACGATTTGAAATGTGTTCCAGAAATAAGTAGCACAATTTCCACAGTAAAGGGTGTAATCAACTTCTTTCGTGATTCTGTTCTTTGAAGGAAGTATGACTCAAACATTCCATCGTTCTGTGACACACGTTGGTCTTATAAATACAGAAGTATTGTCATATTTAATAAAAAATTCTTTTGACATCTTCCCAAGGATATAGGTAACAATGCAAAGAGAAAAGTTGCCTTTCAGCCAGCTACACAGTGATGTGACAAAGTTTCGGTTCGTTATCTATGTTGGTCTTATAGATAGCTATTACTGGAATGTATAACAAATGCTTCAGAGTCAAAACGTATTCATATGTTACAGTGTTCAAATAGTATGAAAAGAATACTAACACCAGAAACAATCGTGAAAGATCAACGCAATACTGTAGTGCCTGGAAATAAAGATTTATTAGTTGCTGTCCATATAACTACTGAGAGCATTAGAGTAGACTTATAGATGAAAAGAATCGTTGTACGACAAAAGCACCGTTCAAACCCGCAAGTTTCAACCCCTAGGGAATTATGAAAAAATCTCTTATTTAGACTCTTAATAGTTTCTACGGATCGACGATTTTCTTCTGAAAATTTACTCGCCTTCTCACTGTTGACACTAGACCCTTCTATAATGATGGACATGGACGTTCGATTTTTTTTTAAAAAAAAAGAAAAGCACTCAGTGTTTCTGATTAACACAATGTAAACGAATTTTATGACGAAGCTGAATTGTGGTAAAGACTCTGGAAGGATTTAAAAATTAGAAATAGAATTGGAACTAGCAGTCGTAGTAAAAGACACTGAGGCTCTCTTCCCAGCTACGAAACATATTCTGCACATTTCTCTGGCTCAACAGTGCACAACAAGCACCATTAAAAGATCATTTAAAACATTGCAAAGAGTATATAGTTAGATAAGATCAACCAACAGCAGATAGCGCAGCTCCCTACCCGTATCCCTGATCGACTTGGAGGTGAGCCCAACATTCCTGACTTTTTCTTAACTTCTAATCTTTCTAATTATACTATTAAACTTTTTCCACCCCTGGGGAGTCCCCCCGATCTTATTCTAATCTCTGTTTACTGTTCTATCTCTTCAACGTTTTCCGCAGGAAAAAAAAGCCCGCCTACGGAGAGGAAGGGAAATGTTATTGGCACTTTGATGCTGCTAACTGGTGGGAATTTCGTTCGTACTTCTTTGATTTCCCATAGAATGACTACTGCATCCCTGGAGGGGGGGGGGCATTCCTCGGAGTGTGCTGAGCGCTAATTTAGGGGGTTTTAAGGCTTTC
>JABUQX010010380.1:22500-25860 GCA_015478945.1 Trachelipus rathkii
ATATATTTATTGTCAAATATATTATTTTGAATGCTTTTAGCCATAATATTCTATTATTTACATATAATTATTTTCTCAGAGTTACAAGTATTAATAGGGGAACGCAAACTCAATAGTGCGCCTCCACCAATCCTATTTCAACCAACCTCCGACCTTTTATATTTGTTATAAGAATTTAATCTCATGGATTAATTTAATTTATACTTTATTTTGCAATTCAGTTATATTATTTGTAAAAATTTCTAATATTATATTTAAGTTGAAGATTTAGTTTGCTATGATTAACTCAAATTTTTCTGCATTTTTTCTGTTAGCTGAGAATGTCTCTGTATTATTTCTTCTTTTCATCTATGTTATTATTAGTCTTCATCTCAGCTTGCTAATATTACTCTTCTATTTACTTTGGAGAATACTAGTTGGAGATAGGCCAATAGTTATTTTCCTTCATAAGTCTTTTCTATTTAAAAGTTTCGTGGATTAATAACATTATTTTGGTCTTAACTTTTTAATTTCCATCAGGTTTCATCATCTTTGCCGTTCTAGTTCGTATATTTTTATTTTGATGTTGATTAGTTTTTCAAATTTGGGCATTTTTTAAGTCTACTATCACCTTTTTGGTATGCGTGTGTATTCTTTCATCACTTACTTAATATGTGACTTGTAAAATATTCCTTTGCCAGTGAATTCTGCTCACCTGATTTACTTGTTAGAAGGTGTTTTAGGTTTCTTGTAATTGTTTTTTGTTCTTTTATGGGGGGGGGCAAATACATTAAAATTAGACTGTTCGAGCATTTGAGTTAGGTTTATTTTAATGCGAACAACACACAAAAAGTTTACGATTTAACTTCTGCCCATATCTAATATTTTGTTACCAGTATAAACAACTTTATCATTTAATATCCTGTAAACTGCGGGGGATCTAAGGTAACATGTTAAAATGTCGCTAATTAGGGGAGTGTACTTTTTATAATTATTCATTCCCTCTATGCCCACTCAAAGAAAAAATCATCGTTATTACTTATCCCTAAAATTGTTAGCAGTTGTTTTATTATTCTTAATCTAGCTCTAGTTTTTTAATTTACACATTATTTTTCTTATTTATTCTTTTTTTTATAATTCCGTTATTAATTCTATTATATTTTCTTATTTGATGATGGATTTATTCTAAAATTGTTCTTCATTATTACAGCGTTGAGTATTTATTGGTATTATCAATCGTAAGACAGAATGCTATTGATTAGATGAGTTCGACTTTTTTTTTTTTTTTTTTTGTAATTTTTTTTTTTTTTTTTTTTTTTTTTATTTTTTGCACCTCCAATCCACAATGTGACTCATTGTTTGACTCAATTTATAACTTATGAACTTTCTAAGGCTTGTGAGATCATGTAGTCATTATTACACAGTTGAGTCGAGTCCTCTGTTTTTCTCTCATTTTAAAAGTTTGCGTTAGATTTCATTTTTAAATTTAGATAATTGATATCAAATATTTCAATATTTGACTACTATTAATATACAGTATTAATATTAGTAATATTATATTATAAATTCTTTATTACGTCATATTTGAGAATGGTTTCGTGCCTAAATTCCGACTATCTAATCGAAATTTGAAATTTCTTATTATATTTCTTTAATATTATATCTAATTAACTTTATGTTTTTACAACTTATATATTATATAACTTAAATTATTATTATTAACAGCTGTTGGTATGCCGAATTAGCTAGAGTAGAAGGTTAAATGCAAAAAACTCCTTATGATGAGACTTCTAAGAGGGTAACTTACATTAGCTGGAAGGTGTAGGGATGCTTCTCCTAGGTCTATTTCTCACTCTATATTCATCTACTCGCTAATTATCTGCCCTCTCTCTCTCCATTTATCTATTTACTTCTGTAATCTTATCATTACCAATCTACTCTATCTCAATTACTTATCTTCGAATCAGTCTGCAAGAGGCATTCACGCGTTACTCACTATTCCGATGCTTCCATCAAACTACCTATACTAGCTGTCTCTTAATTTAAACTATCTCGTACTCTTCTCTGAATATCATCTTCTACATGCTACAATTCGATCTGTCATTCTGTTACTCTTTAATAACTTAGAGCTGCGCTATGCCCTTGAGCAAGACGGAAGGTCAACCGAGCAACCGTGCCATGATATATATATCTATAACTATTATATTATGTATGATATAGTACTAAATATAATATATATATATATATATATTATTATTGATATTAAGTATAGATATAATACTCATCAACATTATATTATCATCATAGTATGATATATTATAGATTATATAATATATATATTGGAGAGTATATATATATATATATTATATATTATAATATCGATTATATATATATATTATATATATATATAATATAATATCTATATATATATATATATATATATATATATATTATATATATATATATCAATATATATATATATATATATATATAGTATATATATATATATTATAATATATATATATATATTATATATTAATATATATATAGGCCAAACAAAAGAAGTTACCCGCATCATTCTCGAAAACTAAGATAGGTTCAAGAAAACTGATAACATATATGGAATCAGGGTATGAAATTTTTTATGGAAAATGAAAAAAAAAAATTTAATTTTTTTTTTATTTTTTTTTATTCTCCAAAACTACCAACGATAGGTACAAGAAAACTAATAACATATATGGATTCAGCGTGTGAAATTTGCATGAAAAAAAGGAAATTTTTTTTTATACTAATAACATATTTGGAATCACGTTGAATTTTTTTAGGGGGCTCTAGCCGACGTGGGACAGAGGGAGGAACGAAGTCCCCCATTCGTCCGGAGGGAGGGACCCCCCCTTTTTTCATCTTTGCGGTTTACCCTGGGGTTTATTTTTTATTTAAAAAAAAAAAAAAAAAAAAAAATCCATTTTTTTTATACAAATTTCATACGCTGACTAAATATGTTTTAGTTTTCTTGTACCTATCGTAGTTTTGGAGATATAAAAAAATAAAAAAAATAATTAATTTTTTTTTTCATTTTCCATACAAATTTCATACGCTGATTCCATATATTTTATCAGTTTTTTTGTACCTATCTTAATTTTTGAGATAAGATGCGGGTAAAATATATATATATATATATATATATATGAAAATAGGAATAGGGTGGTATATATGTGGCTTTGTATATATATATATATTATATATATATATTATATATATATTAATTATTATATTATATATTAATATATATATATATATATATATATACAGTGGCGTATCCAGGGGGGGGCCAGGGGCATGGCCCCCGAAATTTTTTAGCCACTAAGCATTTTAATTCAT
>JABUQX010010381.1:12500-15000 GCA_015478945.1 Trachelipus rathkii
ACAGATAATTCATTGTCCCGGTGCAGTGCGGTGCGATGTTCTGTGCTTATTGAAATATAGAGGTTCGGTGCGATGCGTGACGGATAATTTGCTCGGCCAACCCTATTTACAGTGTTTACAGTGAAAGATTTAAAGAAATGACGAAAAGAAGATGACTAAGAATCAAATCAAAGAGATGGGAAGGAAGATTACAAATCGAGCGTTCCTTACTTAGGTAAAATTGAAGATATGAGAAATATTTTGAAGAATAACGACCATTTCTAGGTATAAGTTCGAAATCATTGAAATCGAAAAAGATTACAGCTACAGCAAGATTTAGATAGATGGTTGAAAAAGATTCCTTTTCATAACACAGTCTGGGGAAGCACTCTCTTTCCATTAGGAAAGAGAGATTTAAATGCAAAAAGCATATGGATTACCAAGTCAGAGTGCAAGCTCATTGGCACAATTTTTGCGTTACACCTGATAAATATTGCCAGTATTAAGGTCGGAGAGGTTAATAATCTGAAGAAAAAAAAAGAAAAAGAAAAAAAAGAAGAAAGAAAAGAAAAGGAAAGATGAAAAAGAAGAAAGAAAAAGAAAGGAAAAAAGAAAAAGAGAAAAAAGAGAATAAAAGAAAGAAAAGAAAGGCAAAAAGAAGGAAAAAAGGAAAAGAAAGAAGAAAGAAAATGAAAAAGAAATAGAAAAAGAAAAGGAAAAAGAAAAAGATAGAGGAAAAAAGAAAAAAAGAAGAAAAAAGGAAAAAAAGAAGAAAAAAAGAAGAAATCATGAAGAAAAACAAGAAGAAAAACAAGATAAAAGGAAAAAAGAAAAAAAGAAAAACAAAAGAAGAAAACAAGAAAAATAGAAGAAGAAGAAGAAGAAGAAGAAGAAGAAGAAGAAGAAGAAGAAGAAGAAGAAGAAGAAGAAGAAGAAGAAGAAGAAGAAGAAGAAGAAGAAGAAGAAGAAGAAGAAGAAGAAGAAGAAGAAGAAGAAGAAGAAGAAGAAGAAAAAGAATTTAACATTTTTGTCAAGGTGACAAAAACACCAAGAAAAAAAATCAGGAAGAAAAACTATTGCATTTTCTATAAAGAAATTAATTTTTGTTAGACCAAGAATTAGACTTTTCTCGATTGCATTATGAATACAAGTAGTAACATAAATTTGCAGAGTTCGGAATCCGACGATAATTCCTGATTGAAGCGTCTTATTCCGAGAAGCAAAGAAACAACTTGTGTAAAACCAAGTTTTATTGGTTTTACTATAAGTTTAAGAAATGGAATTTATTTAAGGCATTGCATGATCCTCTTTCATAAATAATTATGTTCAGTCCACGAAAACACAAATAATCCCCCTCCCCCAAACACACATAAACTTTCCAAAGCAGTAACGTTCGCTATAAAGATATTCGACTGCATCTCACTAGTTTTAGGCACAAATAAACTTAAAATGTCTGCTCATCGAAGTCGGAGACCGTTTCTGTGAGATATAAAATTAAAACAGGATGCAGAGTTTCATAGATTGTCAAAGTTATATATATATATATATATATATATATATATATATATATATATATTTATATATATATATATATATATATATATATATATATATATATATATATATATATATATATATATATATATATATATATATATATATATATATATATTGCTTATTTGTTTTATATTTTAAATCGAATTATTTATTTCATTACTTTACTAATTATAATTATGTTCTTTTTTGTATATTTTTATAAAATAATTATTTATCAATGACTTGAATTTCCACACAATTAGAAATTCTACTTTTGAGAGCATTTAAAATAATATTAAAATAATTTAAATAATTATAAAAAAATAATATTTACGATTTTTACCAAAGAAAAGTCATAACTTTTCATATTAAAAAATGCGATATTTAAAGTCTAAAAAGAGAAATAAAAGCTATTAACAGAGAAATATATACACAGTTTATTTTTAAAACCAAAACTATATTTAAATACGTAATAAATTTTTAATGTCTCTTTGAGCATAACTTTTATCCTTGTTTGAGAACATACCTGTTTATATATATATATATATATATATATATATATATATATATATATATATATATATATATATATATATATATATACATATATATATAAACAAAGAAGTATATATATATATATATAAATATATATATATATATATATATATATATATATATATATATATATATATATATATATTATAAATAAATGTATGTATATATATATATATATATATATATATATATATATATAGTATATATATATATATATATATATATATATATATATATATATATATATATATATATATATATATATATATATATATATATATATATATATATATATATATATATATATTTGCTTTTTTTGCATTCTATGTTTGTGCATTCATGTATATGTGTGGGCGTGTGTGTCTTGTGCGTAGAAATACTTACTTCTTAATACATATTCCAACCAAGTAATTTTTTTTTTTTGTTTTTG
>JABUQX010010381.1:20000-41971 GCA_015478945.1 Trachelipus rathkii
TATATATATATATATATATTTATATATATATATATATATATATATAATATATATATATATATTATATATATATATATACATGGGCGCCGTTAGAGCAAAATTTAGGGTGGGGCAAGTAATATATATTAATATACTATATATATTATATATATATTAATTATATAATATATATATATATATATAATAATTATTATCATTATATATATATATATAGAATATATATATATATATATATATATTATATATATTATATATATATATAATATATATTAGATATCTTTTATATTATAAATATATATATATTTATAGTTATATTGTATTCAAAGTTTCGAATAATAAAAAATGATAATCACACATTAGCAATAATTTAATAATATTTCATATTTACGAAAAGTTTTATTTCAAAATGAGAATAACTAGTAAGAAGTCTTATATTTAGTGTTTTCGCTTTTTATCTTAAATAAGAGTTTAATATTTCTCTTTTTTCTTTCCCAAAGTGAGCTTGTAATATTTTTTTGTCAATTGAGTTTTTGACGTAGAATCTTTCCCCGTTGATGTTTAGTAAACATAGCCCATTTAATTTTTCGTTGGAAATAGTTGACCTTAGCCACGTTTTAACATGTCGTAAGGTACTAAACAACCTTTCAATTGTACAAGTAGTTGGTGGAAGTGTGAGAAGTACTTTGATAGCTTGTGCAACTGCTAGGAAAAATATGCATTGATTTTGTAGCAATGTGCTGTAACTCATTTTCTCATCTATTTGTTCCCTATGTGATTCCTTCCAGAAATTAAACCAAGATTCTGCTTCACCCATTAGGTTGTCAATGTTATATTCGGTTATAATGAACTCAATTTTTTTTTAAATATTCTGATTTGGTTAATTTTCTTATTCTAACTGGGTGCAAAATGCAAAGAAAGGTAGATGTTGTATTGTGCTCCAAAAATTTGATAATTAGAGATGAAATGAGAGAATCAAGTTAAGGTATAAATAGTGAGACTCTGAAGCAATCCTCAGTAGAATTAGAACTTTTTGATGTCCCTGAGGCTGGGATTCTTTTGGATACTGTGCGTGGTAATGAAAAATCTTCACAAAAATTCTTAGATTTTTTTAAAATTCCTTTAAAAAGAGACTGCATTATTTTCACTTCTATCGGTTTTTAAAATATTTAAAAGTTTTTCTATTAGACAATGAACCTCATCCAAATTTATTACTTTAGTTTGAAGAACATTTGCAATAGGTTCCAATATGAACTATATTTCGTCATAATTATTATTTTTAGATGAAAAATGTAGGAAGTTCTGCTGCTGATGAAGCCTGATATGTTGCAGTTCGTGTGGCTTGCTTTATACTCTGGCTCCGAATGCGAGTGCGCCGAGAAGTTCTGGTCGGCTCATGCTAGCAAAATATCGTAATTGATCCGATAGCTGGCAGAACCATCGTGTTTCGCACACCAATTGTATATTTGGGCTACCAAATTTTGAGTGACGTACTTCACGGAAATTTTATAAAATGTTTTAGCAATTCCACAGTGTTTCGAAATTCTGGAACAGCATTTAGGTCATTAATTATAAATTTACACGATGGAATAATGAAAAAATTTGGCTTAGGAGACTAATCCCTTAATTAATTTTGAATCCATTTCCCTTAAGTTTGTTGGTGGAGTACCCATCAAACCCAAATCCAACAAGATTACTCATATTTAAATTGTATATATCTCGTGTAGTAGTAGACAGTATAGTTAATGCTATATCTTCAGCTTTCAGTTTTTCAAGAGGAGCAAAGCCTAGAAATTCTTCACGGACATTGAGATCCTTATCAACGAAGCGAACACCAACAGATATCTGTTTGTCCCGGATATGTTGCTGTCTTGTCTGCTAAAAGGGAGAAATATTAACAATTGTTTACTTCATTCAAAATTTGATTACATATAACTTTCAAAATATATATGTTCATATCTGACATATAGTGTGTGTATTTGGCTTTTGCTCCGCTTGATTTCAAACGTTCCTTCCACAAGAACAACATCTCCAGTTTCTACTCTGAATTTAAGCAAACCGGAAAGATTGCCGTTATCTGTAGTGCTACCCATCGGTGAGCGTTATCATAACGTTGGGTTATCTGTTTATCCGATAAATCTTTTACCGATAATCGGTATCGCGATAATTTTTGTTCCAAACTACCGATAACTATATGGCGATAATTTATCGCGATAACGGTTTCGGGTTATCTACTATCCGATAAAATATTTTATTAATAATGGGTATCGCGATACTTTTTGTTTTATATATATATATTATATATATAATAATTATATATATATATTTATTATTATATATTATATATTATATATAATATATTATATATATATATATATATATATATATAATATATATATATTTATATATATATTATATATATATATATAATATATATTATATATATATATTTTTTATTTATATAATATATATATATTATATATATATATATATATATATATATTATATATATATATATATTTTATATATATTATATATATATATATATATATGTTATATATATATATATATATATATATCTATATATATATATATATATATTATATATATATATATATATATATATATATATATATATATATATATACTATATATTATATATATAATACAGTATATATATATATATGATATTTATTTATATAATATATATATATTATATATATATATATATATATATATATATATAATATATAATATATATATTATATATAATATATATACTATATAAATATTTATATATATTTTATATATATTAATATTATTATTATATAATATATATATATATTATATATATTATATATTACTGTATATATTATTTATATATATATATATATATATATATAATATATTATATTTATCATATATATATATATAATATATATATATTATATATTATATATATATATATATATTATATAAAAATATATATTATATATATATATATATATATATAATGTTATATATTATAATAATATAATATATATATATATATATATATATATATATTATATTATATATTATTATATATTATATATTATTATACGTTATTATTATAATATATATATATATATATTATATATATATATATTATATTATATATATAATTTATAATTTATAATATTTTATAATATATATAAAGAAACACATGACGGAAGTCTTCAAGAATGCATTAAGGAGCACCATTGCCAAGCCATAGGCGCTCTGGAACAAGCAAGGTAAGTCATAAGTCGTTTGACCTTATTAGCTAAGAGTACAAAAAAAATGAATAACAATGATGTAAAATAAAACTATTTTTTTCAGGAACGAGTACTGTTTTTTCAGACAGCCTGTACAAAGCGATCAATAGGCGACTTACTGTTCCCACCAAAACAAGGTGGAACAGGCTTTATGACAGCCTGGTTGTTGTTAACAAAATACTGGCTGAGAAGAAAGAAGAACTGAACAGATGCATGATCCAACAGAGAAATCTTCCAGTGTTTTTGTTCAGACAGACTTGACATTGTTAGAATATGCTAGGGTAAATAAACTAAATATAAGCGAGACGTTTTCAATTCTTATTTCTTTTTACTTTATAGCTAATGCGCAGTAATGCTTCCATTTTAAAATAATTAAATAATATTTTTTTCAATTTATCAGGTATGTCCCAGTCGCCGTTGACTGATCAGATCCAAGGGAGAAAAGTGCTATCTGGAATGCCTGAATACGCCCTCATTGTGACAAAAAAAAAAAAAGCTGATTGACTTGAAGACCATGCCTATCTCCAGTTCTGCGACCCCTTGGTAAATAACCTCTCTGACGCCATAGACACAGGTTCTCAGCATCTCTGAAGATGAGGAGTAACTCTGGCACTGCTTCCATCCAAAATTTCGCCTGATTTGGATGGGGCTTTTGAGAAACATGGCAAAAGTCAGAGGTCAGGCCCTGATGGAGAAGAAGGTGGAAGAGTTTTTGCGGCGTACCGAACTCGAAAACGCCACAGTAACCAGCAGCAGCGAGGAGAGGACATGAGAGACGAACTAATCTCAACATCTGTATGCTGATGATTAACTGAACTAACTAAGGTAACGTCATCAAATCATCAGAGTAAAGTGCCCTCTGTAAATAAGCGGCCTTTGCAGGCGAAATCGACAGACAGCCTGTCAGACAGCTTTTAACAATGAGAAGGTGCTCATTGATCTCTTTATAAGGTACAATATTGCAATGCCGTCTAGCGATGCGGTGGAGCGATTGTTCTCCCTTGGCAAAGATAATCTACAGAGCCAAGAGGAATTCTCTGTCAGATGAAACTTTAATAGCTCATGTTTAAGAAGGGGAACATACAAATGCTGCAGAAGGCCAACCCTAGTATTTATATTTTTATACTGATAAATTGTAATTATAATTCTTTGATTTTCATTTTCAATCTTTATTACCCTTTAATCTTTGGACATTTTACATACATTATAGATCTACTAAGCATTAGAGCATTAAATTAGAAAGTAAATTTTATTATAAAAAACACTGAGAAGCAAGGGAAAAAAATTAAATTTTATTTAATAAAGATATCCAAGTTTTGCAAGTTATATTAAAGCAGTAGCATCATTCCCATTTTTCTGGGTAGTGTCGGTAAGAAACTGAAATTTTATATTATAATCTATAAATTATATTTGAAAAGAAGATGTAATAAATTTATTTTTAACATTTCTTAAAATCAAGTCGTGTTTTTTTTTTAACATTTATTTATAATAAAATGAAATACATAAATTTGGATTTATCGATTTATTGCGTTTATCGCCTTATCGGCGATTTTTTTACACGAGTTATCGGATATCGGTTTTCGATGATAAGGTTTCCGTTATCGATTTATCGGTTATCGCGATAACCATTTTTTCGTTATCGTGCCCACCTATGGTGCTACTCTAATTATCGATAGCGAATAATCAAATTATGGTGCCTAAATTATCATAAATATAAACTAAATATTATAATATATAAGGTAATATATATTTTATTATAAGGATATTTACGCATATTACTATATATATTTGTAACTTGAACAAAGGTGATGTTGGCTGGAGCTGCTTATTATTCATATATATAGTGTTGTCGTGTTGATAATCATTGTTCATGCCATATAATTTTTTGGTATACCTAATAGACACTCAGTCAAGCATGCACTTTGTTCAGATTACTACTAATTTATTAGGCACTATATTATATGATTATATTCTAGCTTATTTATATTACATGGTATTAGTACATATAATGTTTTTAGGTACACGTAAGAAATATGGTTATTGGTAGATTACTAGGATATTAATAATATCGTAATAACGGAATACATATTAATATCTAATTTACGTGAAAAACTAGATATGATATAATAGCTATAGATAAATATAATATATACGCCTGATTAAGGCGATATACGATAATACGATAAATTTACAATTGTGTATAAACTTTGGTTTAGTTTAAAATTCATCAGGGGTGGCAATGACTATACGTTGCACCCATAACGGCGCCATGTAATAAAAATAATAAATATAATCATCACGGACTTTATATATTAGATTATTAGAAAAATATTAATAATATATATAATAATATAATGTATTTTTTTTAATATATTTAGTAATTTTACTCATTCAAAATATTTATAAATATATTATTAAATAATAAATATATAATATTTTCAATATTTATTTCTTTTACGGAGTATTACCTGTAAAATTAATTGGGAATATTATAGAATTGACTAACTGGGGCTTTTATATAATTATTGGTATTCAAATTACGTATGAATATTATATCATATATTTAATAATATATTTATATTTTTCACTAGTAAGGACCAGCATTGTTATAGAATTTTTTATAAATTTATTTTCACAATATATGACTAATAGTAGTATTATATATATAGATTTTATATGTAAATATGATATTATTGTATTATTAATAATATGCAAATAGATATAAAGTTAATTAATAAAGTATATTATTGATATAATGAAAATTATAATATAGAATCAACGTTGTGATTTTTACAATTTATTACAGTATATATATAAATATAATATCATATTTGGTATTATTCATGGCTTCTGTGCGTATAATTGTTATTATATATTTAATATATTATATATACTTGTATAACTATATTTTAATATAAGTTTCATCTAGTAAATCAGAGAACGTCTACCAGGAAGTGTCTCACGCTGTGTCAGTGGGTACGCGCATCGAGAACAGGTCTTGGGTATTGTTAGGCCTATACGAACTAATCTCGCTGGCTGACAGTCCTATTCGCGGATGCCGGAAAGAGTGTCCGCCACATAATAGCAATGACGCTATCACCATGTAGTCATTATCGTTGAGCTGAGGACTTCGAGTCGAGAGCATTAGAGAGATATAGATTTCGATCAGTTTCTCGCTTCCATCCAAGAATCTGACTGGGCAATCTCGCTTGCTAAGCGAGTGCTCTATTCTCATCTGAATAAGAGCGCTCTTAGTATAGGTAGTTGATACTAAGGGCTGTCTCTGTCGATATTTACGCCTATGTCAAAGTAACTCAGTTAATTTATCATAATGATGTGAGATGGACTTTATTTATAATCACTCTTATTAAGCTTATTAGTATTTCATTATTGATATACGTTTATGTAATATATACCTTGTAAGTTTAATGTATAAGTAGTATATATCATCATGACTCTATACATACATGGATGCTTTGATATAGTAGTTATATATCTTTCATCTTAATATCCTTGTTTATATATTATATACTACTAATATATATCATATATACTATACTATACCTTCGCTGTATATTATTACTATAGCTGTATAGTTATAACTAGTGTGTATATATATAGGATCGTTTCTTATACTATAGAGTTCTGGTGATTATAGTATAATTAATAATATATATATATATATAGCCGCAAAAATTACTTATTCTCACTTCTTATTACCATCATAGTATATATAATAGGGGGTGTGATATATATAGTTATAGGTGTAATAGTGGTATATAGGGTCTGGTATAGTATAATAGTATATATGTATATATATATTATATAGTGGTATATAGTATATAGTATATAATATAGGTAGGCTTATATGAACATACTATATATTATGTAATATATTTTATTGGCCATCTGTGTTTATAACCAACACAGCATTTATACATCCAATAATAGGGCTACTAGTTATAGTATAGGTAAGTTGGAAGGCAGGGCCAGAAAGGTTCTATATACATATCTATTTACTAGAGATATGTATTAGAAGAATACTATATATTGTTATATTAGGTACTAGTACAGTATAGTGGGGTACATTTGACATGAAGTGGTAGTAGCATGAACTAGGTTATGTAATATAGTAGTATTGAGTTATTTCTAGTTACTATACATATCTGTTTATTTATATTATTTTATTGTCTACAATGTAAGGTAGTGATAGTTAATAGGTGTACTACATAGTCCATAGATAGATATATGTGTGATTTTATCTCAGCTATATACTTAATTTGGAATCATATGATATATACATGAGTTAACTTGGCGATTGGTAGATAACTGATATAATATTTAGTGAAAATATATATAATAATTATTATTATAATTATAATTATATATATATATTAATGGAAGATTACTTATATAGTACGTACATATAGTTTATAAGTATATTAATATAAAATATATATTATATAAATATATAAAGTGATATTGATAATTAAAATGATAGTTGTGAATTTTGTGTTTCTTTAAGAATTTTTATTATTAAATATTATTTAAAAATTATACATATTTATAAACTTCATTAATAACAAATAGATTAAATGTCTGTCTATGATACAACTACATTGTGATAGACTTTTACTTATGTATTTAGGATATCAATATGCTCTGTTTCATTTCTTTCTCTCAACAGTACTTTGTTAAGAACAAGGCTTGTATAAAATATAGTTTGAATTTATACTCATATATTATTAGTATTATATATGGTAGGAACATAGTATATAGTATATAGCCTATATTGATATGCTTTTGTAATGGACTGTTGAAAAAAATACGTGATATATTCGTTATACTGAATATAATAAATTATAGTTTTATATTTTATTAATTCTAATTGTTATTATCATTTATTTTTTTAATAGTGCTCCTAGTATCATATACGAGGTTTCAAATACACTTATGACTTACATTTTGACTTTCTATTAATGAGCGCCTTTAATTAGAGTCTATTAGGTCGATATAATTGAGTTAAGGTCCTTATATAATGCCTTCTTTTGTGAATGATTATCAATAGTCATGTTTATGTATCTTATTAATATATAATTATAATATATATATATATATATATATAATTATATATTTAATTATATATATATAATATATAATATTAATAATAATATATATAAATATATTAATATTATATATTATTAATATTTATAATTAATATTTATTATATATTATAATTATAATATTATAATATATTAATATATATATATATATATATATTAATATATTATAATTTTGATTATATTATATATATATATATATTATAATATATATATTATTATGTTATATATATATTATATATATATATATATAATTATAATATCTATATATATATTATATAATATATATATTATATATTTAATATATATATCTATATATATTATTATATATTTTATATATATATATATATATATATATATTAAATTCTATATATATTCTATATTTATATATATTTAATATTAATATTAATATATATTATGTATATATAATTAATATATTATAATATATTAATATATTATATTATATAATTTTTATTAATATATTAAATATAATTATATATTATAATATATATATATATATATATATATAATATATATATTAATATATATATAATAATTTATATTAATATTATTTATATATATTATATTATTATATTTGTAGAACCATAATGATCTTATAGCACAGTTTCATTCTTCCTCTGCTCCATTCTTTACCTGATAATAAACCGCTATTCACACTGCTATTATTTTTATTCCACTGTTAAAGTTCGAAACACTCTTTCTTCTGATTATTTCTTTACTTGTTTTGACTTGCACAGTAGCAAATGTTGTGTATTGGGACATGTTGACCTTTGATTATATAATAAAGATCTATAAGCATGCATAAAGATCTATAAACAAAACTTAATAGATATTGCATCGTAAACATAAAATAATGAATATTGCAAATTACAAAACATACAAATCGTAACACATAAAAATAAATTTTTGAAATTCCAAATTCCAAATTGCAATTACATAATTCAATTTTATTTATTTTTTATTTTGAAAATTACAAAGGATTCACCATAATTCAATTTTCTTTATTTTTATTTTATGTTAAACAATATTTTTGTAACTATATAACATTTCGCACCCAAAAAGCGTAGCTAATAAACACTTAAACGAACTTGCTGTTCAGTAGATGAAGTGGTCTTATGTGAATCGAATCACAACTGAATTTAATTATATATTTAATATATATAAATATAATCATAATTATTATATTTATTTTTTAATAATATATAATATATATTATATTATTATAATATATTTTATATATCTGTATATTATATATATATATATTATTATTTATATTATATTATTTATTAGATGAAGTTTCTACTGCAATGTATGAAATTGAATGTTGATTTCTCTGATGCGACGATGTTGAAGGAAGAATGAGTCATCAAGAACAATGCAGATTGATAATATATATATATATATTTATATATATTATATATAATTTATATTTTATATATTAATATATATTTTAATTATTATACATATTATCTATATATATATATATATTATATATATTATATATTATATATTTATATATTATTATTATATTTAATTTAATAATATTAATATATCTATAATTATTATATATAATATTTAATTATATATATTAATATATATAAATATATTATATTATATTATTATATTATTATATATTAATATCTATATTATATTTTATAATATTATATTAATATTATATATAATATATATATATAATATTTAATATATAATATATATATTATAATATAAAATATATAATATATATATTATATATATTATATATTATATATAATTATTATATATATATTATTATATTAATTATATTATAATAATATTTATTATATTAACTATTTTAATATATATATATATTAGATTATTATATAAGCGATAGTGGTATTTAGTAACAGGTATGGTTGCTGACGAACTAATTGGTTATATTATCTAATTAAAAGAGTTATTCGTTCTTGGTACGGAAGTGTAGCTAATCTGAAAGACGATGAAAAAACAAATAACTTTATTCATTATATGATAAATGAGAGTCACTCTAATAATTGTTGTTAACCTCCGTGAGGATATATTCCAATTTCTTTTGGGCACCGCCTACTAAATTTTTAACGATGTAATTAATCTGCTCGTTGGGTGATTATTATCGCTCTCATACTGACGTCCTCATGATTAAATGTCACACGATTTTCGTAAAGGCCTGAAACTACAACAATAAGTACCCCTTGCGTGCGTCCTATTACCACATCATTCAGTAATCGCTACATATTTAGATAGCTAATTTCGGTTTTCCCGTGGTCTCGCGATCTTAGCCCTGACAATGTAAACACAAACACGCTGGACAATGCACCTGGGATGAATATACTTTAAAAATAAAATAATATGGACAATAATAAATAATAATATAATAATAATATTATAATATAACATAATAATATAATAATAATTTTATAGATTTATTCAATGGGTAAATAATATAATAACATAATAATAATATAATAAAATAAATATAAATAGGAGTAGTACAAGATAATAGTAGTAGTAGTAGTACGCTCAGATTATGTAGCTAGGGTGTAGTAGATAGTTAGTAGTAGTTTATTGTTAGTAGTCGTAGTAACAAAGATTTTAACCCGATAAATAATAACTCTCAGTTTATCGAATCATGATAATATAATAATGCACCTATACACTCAATAAATGGATGTAATTACAAATAAGTGCAATATAAACTGATAATAATATATACTATCATAAAGGTGTATATAGTATAACTATTTAAATAAATTATGCAAGAGTATAGTGAAGTCTGTGAGATAGTAGTTAGGTTAGTACGTTGGTGAGTAAGTAGAGAATGAGTTTAGTTAGTAGATGAAGGTAGAGAGTCAGTTAGTAAAGGCTATAAATATATCACTAATAATATCACAATAATAATAGATAATAATACATAATAATATGAACAACTATATATAATTAATAGGATAATGGAAAGATAATGATCATGATATATAATCAATAAATTGAATGATTGAAGTAAAACTAAGTAGTTAATATATTATTATACTCATAATAAGTAGTCAAGAACTAATAGGATCAGTGACATAATAAATCAGTCGGGTACAGTAGAACTAAGATATAGTTGTATGGTTAGTAAGTACGGTAATCGGTGCATGTAAATATAGAGATTACTTCAAATGATCTCAGTCTGAATAGAATTTAATCTAGATTTGCATGAACCTAATTGATAATACTGAAAAGCTATGTAAGATATAATAAGATATTTAATACTATAATCATAATTGATCTACTACATAATCGATGAATAATATAATCATATTTTAAATATATATATATACTAATAAAATATCTTGATTTTGGAATTACTATAATTAGATGGATTTATAATGGATACTATACATAAAATCAAGTGAGCTAATTAGGCAAATGATAAAATAATATGGAATATTAACTAAATAAAGTTAATAAGAGAATACTTTAGTATACTAATAATTAATTACAAAGCTCAGATAATTATATAATATATTCAATATGATTAATACTATGTTTAACAATATAGTAATTAATAAGACCTAAATCTGTTAATCAGAATAATATATCGATAAATCACCTAATAACATAAGTTGAAATTGTCTTATTTAACACAATTTTTACTCTAATCTCTTCACAAGTGATCTTCTAAAGTTAGCTGTACTCATGCAATCATTTGAGTATATATGCAGAATAGTAAATTGTTTATATGACTTGAAAAGAGCTGATATGCGTGAACATGACAACAGGAATGTTAAATCACATTTCTTAATATTGATTATTCTAATATACTATCTGCTGCAGCATTACTTTTCAGAGCCATGATATAACATCTTTGTTACACTACTATATTATTTGATAATGAGCAGCTTACATCTAAATAATTCATTCTGAATTTAAAAACCATATTAGTAATTATTATGGTACTCTAATAAATGGTGACGTATTCACACAGACTATCTCTGTGGATGAGCAAACATGTGATTAAAAATCAATATTAATCATACAAAATAGAAGACTATACATAGCTCATGCAGGCAAGTTACTTTACAAATCTACTCTTCTAAATATGCGCATAGTTTAGTGTATTAGCATGCATAATATCGACATCAAATGATATCCAAAATTTCTTAGTTCATCTTCATGGGTGAGGAAATCCTTTTATCGACAAAAAATATTTGTATTTTCGAGACTATAAAGCTTTCTTAAATAAATAATTAAGTAGTTGAGTTCTGCTTCGATATGCTGTCATTAGTGGTGTCATAAAAGGAAAAATTACCATTTTAAATTATTAACTTGAATAAACCAGTTATAAGAACAATTGAGCAATTTCATGCTGTAGGAAGGCGGGATCTTGCTGATTTACGTGCATGTTAATGCTTTAACAACATATATTTTACATGTAGGGTTTATACTCTGTGTTGCATTGGATGTTCACGGTTGTTTCTTACGGTGTTTTAGTATCGTAGTATCCAACTAAGGGTAATTACACTCTAAAGATCCTTCTTCTGCATAATTTAATATGACGTTACTACTACAACATATTACTCTCTAGTAATCGGTGACGGAATAGCAATGACACTGGGTACTAAAATAATGGGAACCGTCTCGGTGTATAGTAACTTCTAACATTTGACCTCAGTTTTCTAGTCTGACTTCATACATGTTTCTTTAATTTTTTAATTTTGTTCTTCACTCTAGAAAAATTTGTCTTAAGTTTATAAACTGATTTAAATGAAATAAGTTAATCTTGCTTTCTCATGTTAGTTTGAATTCTATTTATTCTCGAAGTGTATTAATGTTGTTCTAAAATAAGTTCTTTTATATACTTGGTGTCTTGTATTAATTTGAGGGTTACTTATTATTAAGTTTTTTTTGCTTATTCTTTATTCCTCTTTGTCTATGAGTATACACGCGTTGAAGTTTATTAGAATAATTAAAGCTCTGCTGATTAGGTGATTTTAATATGATAGATTTAATTCTTTCTTGGTAATATTTGACTCATTAGAATCATAATATTGTGCTATAAACCTTTATAACTGTACTTTTAATTCATTTATTATCTTTTCGAACTCTATTCCTATTTTAAAACAAAGTAAGATACATAGGTATTGTAATCGTTCGCATTTGTTTTAATATAATTATGGCTTCCGTAGGAATGGTCTTCACTTTGTCTATTAATTAAGTGGTAAAGTATTGTTAGAGAAAGATAAAAATGTATAAGATAGTACGTAGTGAAGTTGTAGTACACTTATGGACACTCTAATATATAAACGAAGATATAAATTTAGTCTAATTATTATTAAACCCTTATCATTCATTTCAGCTATAGTAATACATACACTTCAAGTGGGAACTCTTCATAAGCAGGTAATAGAATAACAAAAACTTAATTAATATTTCATGTACACATCTCTAACTCTAACATAGCAAGGAGTCTCCTTAATAGCAAACTATATATTCAACATTGATTAAGGTCATAGATAAATATATTCACTAACATGAAAGTCAGGTATAAATTTTTAGATGTTTAGAAGTCATTAAACTAGTGACTCCGACATTTTCTAGCGAAGAAGCGAAAATTAAACATAATTGTAAGGAACATGTTAAGTCAGAGAAAGGTAAATGTTAGAAGTTACTATACTCGAGACGGTGTCTCATATTTTAGTACCGTGGCTCATTGGTTCGGGAGGATTACAGAGTTATGTTGTGATATATTTAATTGCAAAGAAGTAGGATAGTCATAATCACTCTATGTGAGGACATATTAAGCGAACTACTCACTCGGTATACTATAGACCTGAATTATCGCAACAGGCGAGGTATAAACAAGATAGAAATTTATCTGGGATTCAAAGAGCAGATACAATCCCGATCAATAAGTAGAATATAGCTAACATATGCTTCTTCTCATTTAATAATTTTTTGTCATATGGAATAAGTAATATTTTAAAACTCTATCTCGCGCATTATGCAGATATTACATCTTTTTTTATATAAAAAGAGCAATACTAAGTGCGGACTAAATAACAATGTTGAACATTTATGAAATGAATTGAATGCTTTATAGCAATAGTTGTTTTTCTGCATTTTGAATATTTGAGTGTTATTGCACTTCAAGGATACAACTATATCTCTATGTGGTGTAATTGATTTTGTATTATGCCAATCATTCTCACTTCTATTCCCTTTTCATCAGTATCTTCGTTTCCCATAATGTTAAATATTTATCTTATTATCTTTTTCAGACTTACAAAGATAATAGCTAACATATTCTTTAGATTTTATTTTTATTTTTAGAAATTTATTTTTATGTAAGTCATTGCATTATAAATAATATAGTTATGTTATACAGTTGATACTATGCTCTGAAAGTATGCAGGTCGATAATATTGGTATATATTAAAAGTTTTAAATATACTATCTTTTTATTCTATCACGAATAAGTTCATTTAATATAATATATATCTTCTTGATAATATAAATGAAACTATTTAATAGAAATTGTGAACTAGACTTGTAAAATGATACGTTATATTATTAAAATTGACGAATCTAGGATATAATAAATTTATATTTATAAAATATTATTTAATAATAATTAATAATAATAATAATATAATTCATTATATAAAAAGCAAGAATAATTATAATTCAATAATAATAATATTAATATTAATATATTAATAATATATATATGATAATAAATATTAATATAATAAATTATTTATAAATAATAAGTTAATAAGTATGTAAATGTAGGCTAGCCTCACATTAATAAATTTTGGTACTTCTTAATGAGGCGACCATTGATATATATATCATGCAACTTGTACAATTAAATACGGTACCGGTAATCTGATACATATATAATTAATTATAATATATTAATATATATAATAGATAAAGAATAAATATTATATATTTAAAAAATAATTTATATATAATATTATAATATAAATTATAATAATATATATAAAATTAATAAATAATTAAATATAATTAAATAATAATTAATATTATAATAATAATAAATATGAATATATTACAATAAAAAAGGCAATCTTGGACAATAAATATATATAAATTATTATAATAGTGACTAATAATAATAATTATTAATAAATATAAAGTACATAATAATATATAATAATATAATATACAATTAATAATAATAATTAATATAATTAAATATATATTATACTTGCAATATAACTTAGAGCTTAGCAATCTTATACAATAATACATAATTTATTTACATTTAATCATATTATTATATATATAATAAAAAAATAATAATAATGATGATAATAAAATACAAGTATAATAAGGAAGTGAAAATCGTCCTAGTACGTAATAATAATAATAATAATAATAATAATAATAACTGCAATAATGGTCCTGTAACTGCAAACAATTAATTTAGTACATAATAAATAAAATAATATAATTAATTATAATAATATTAATAATAATTAATAATATAATAAATATAATATTAATAAAAATTAAACTTAAAATTTTCTAAATAATAAATATATAAAATATATATTAATAAAACCAGGTTAAATTATTTTTATTAAAATTATATCTCGATAATATTATATTTTATATATATTAATATATATAAATTTTTTATTTAATGATTTATTATATATAAATATATTTTTGCCTCCACCAGTTTAATAATCCATTTGGCGACAAATGAAAGAGCAGATCAAATATTTATATTGATAAATTAAAAAATGAATTTTTTTTTTCACTCTATATGGGTTTATTATTATTATTGGTTGTTGTTGTTGTTGTTGGTTGTAATGGTGTTGGTTGGTTGTGTTGTTGTTGTGTGTGTGTTAATTTTTGATATATTTCTTTAGGTATTTGATTGTTTTGAGTAGAGTATTGATTAAATATATTATCAATTATATATATATATTAATTATAAAAATTATATTATTATTTATAATATATATATATATTTATTAATAAATATAATATATAATATAATATTATTAATAATATATTTTTTTTTATTATCTAATTATATTATGTATTATTATTTATTTATATATTAATATATTTAGTATGATTTTGCTCTCTGAGGACTGAGCGGGTGGCCTTAAAGGCTGTTTGTCATAAATAATATATAATCGATATATTAGATATAGATAGTATATAGAATAGGAATTACTAAGATATATATATAGATGGTAACAGTATAATACGATAATTGGAATTATAATTTGCTATAGCAACGATTGCTGATTTGAATGGAGACATCTTATGATAATATATGCTTAGTAGCGCTTTTCTGAATACCAGATATGACTCGTTGTAGATGAGAGTCAGCCTTCAGTGTTTTGAGGTTATTCACATAGTATCGGTTCTCTAATGTGTTGGGTGCATGAGTATTTATGATTTGAGTATCAATTGAATAATTAGTGGATGGGGTGTATGTTAAAAGTATTGTAGTATTAGCAGGGATAGTAGCGTGTTATTCATGGATTAATTAGGCAATATATTGTGTGAGCTAGGATATCGAGATATTGATTGATTAGTTTAGAGTATAGAGATTTCAATCGTAATAAATATTTTATTACGGGTAATATTTTGTTTTTCGTTGTATAGTGTGTGTAGAAATGATTATCAGGATTCGTATATACCATTCTTTGGGTGGTTATAGTATACCTGCTTCATTGGTTACATAAGGTCAATCGAGTTGGATGTGGGGAATTAATGGAGTGATATTGTAATAGGGTACATTATCATCTTTCTATTGTTGCTGTTTATTTTCTGTTTGAAGAGTTGCATAGGTCATGAATCAATAATTGGTTTATATATTATTGGGCAGTATGTAATTTTGGATTTAAGATGAGTTTGAGAGTAATAACTAAAGTTCGTTACAGGTTGTCGATTATTGTGATTAATTTTAATTGTGATGCTAAATAAATAATATGAAGTATTGAATTAGTTACATAGATATTGACTTATGGTTGATAGATTATTATTTTGATAATCCATGAAATAAATTTGATTAATTAGCTATCTTGGATATGGTGGAATCATGGTGAATTAATTCTATGACAGCATAATATATATTTATTAAATTTTATATTATTTTTGATTATATGAGTTTTTAGTGGTGATTAATGTCGATAATAATCGTACTACTAATCGTACCAGTCACAATTGGACTCTTCAATGGTCATCATAGTAATGATCATAATAATAATCATAATAATAATCATAATAATAATCATAATAATAATAATAATAATAATAATAATAATAATAATAATAATAATAATAATAATAATAATAATAATAAAATAATATAATAATAATAATAATAATAATAATAATAATAATAATATAATAATAATAATATAATAATAATATAATTATAATAGTAATATAATAATATAATAATAATAATAATATAATAAAATAAACTAAAATAATAAATAATAATATAATAATAATAATATAATAATAATAACGGTAATTTTCTATGTAAATAAACCTTATAAATATAATAATTCTAATATATATTCATAATACGCAATCATGCCAATTCATGGCAACATGATCACAGCTATACGGCAACACAAACTTTGGTCATGACAACTTTAATAATGGCGAACGATAATTCAACCTCATACTTTTTGTGCTTATCGCGATTATCGCAATCATATCGATACCTTGCCAACTCAATAGTTTTCTTTATACTTTGTGACTTCTTCCCTCCATTCTTTTAATATTCCAAAACCTTATTCGTACTTATCCCAGCCTCAAAACTCAATATGTTCTTTCCAAATCTTAACATTTTCTTTCAACTACAACATTTCGTTTCGTCTTTAACTTTGTTTTTGATCACCTGGTTTTCATTCCAACTATTATATTAGCTTAAACTTGACCATTTTATTCTAACTTGACTTTTAAATTTGAACTCTTTCCTAAACTTGAATGCTTTATTCTAAACTTGAATTTTAACTTTATCTTTATTCTAAACTTGAATGTTTTCTTTCAGCTATTGCATTAACTTAAATTTGGCTTCATTTTCCTCAAATCCTCCTCGTCATCTACAGATAAAAACAAATTAAACTTTTACAAAATTTAATCTTAAACTTACCCGAATACGCGGGACTTTAGTTAACTTATTACTGATTTTCAATTTGAACTTTGATAATCTGCTTTTCGTTCTCCGTAAATATCAACTTTATTTCACTCGTTATTCTGGAACAACTTTACGCAAAATTTCCACATATAAAAAGACGCGATTCCAGTACCGATTTTCTTCATTTCAGAATATTTTAGTTGGTTTAGGGATTTCTTTAAATCGCCCTATTGTACGACTTCCCCTCAGAGATTGGTTGTCCAATCTCTAACAAGAAAAATAATTACACTGGTTCCTCCTCCTTGACGCCTTTTTTGCTTCTGTCCGTCTTTCGTACTCCAGAATCTTCCCTTGTACGTTTGACAATTCTGGAACTGATCCTCGTGATCTTGTTTGTGGTGGCGAGTATTGACTTTCCTCAGCTTGTTCACAATTCTCTACGTATATTGGTTTTTGACCTTTAATCTAATGTTTCCGGGCTTCCCAACTTCCTTCAAAGCGTCTATCATCATATGGGATTTTTCCTTGTTGGTTCTGTGCTTTCTAAAGTTCCTATGCTGAGTCTCAGGCGCTCTCTCTTCCATTTCTGTACTGTCCAGTCCCGGTTACGGCAACTCTGCCTCCAACTGGCCAATGGCGTTTCTTCTTCCAAATACCTCCTGTCGCTTCCTATCTGGGCAAGCACAAATAACTGTTCTCCAGGGACACGTAGCGATCTGCCTCAAATTCCGGATGTCAATATGTCACTGTTATCCGGTTCGACTATTGGTTACAATTGTTTGTCCTAAACACAGCTCTCAACTGGTTAACTCACTTGGCATCTTTATGGGCTGAGTGGGCACAACAACCGATCACGGTTAGGATCGTGGTGCTCCAGCTATATCGAAAATAGTTATCAAGTGGTCACCGTCATGTTATAACTAGCTGCAACCTTCTTAGTATTTATTGGGACTAACTTGTCTTGTTGCTTACTTTTATCTTTCAAACATCTGGCACGCATATTCTATATAAATTATTTAACAATAGCCTTCTTTTAATGGGCTCCTTTCCATTCATTTTCGTACTATCGCGTAACAGATCTCGACTGAATTCTTACTCACAACACAAATTGTACGCTTTTTTCCCGTTAGGTCGGATTAGTGTTTAACCCCCGACAACCTACAACCCTGGGAACCAAATGGGAGAGTATGGGGTTATACACGCTACTCTCTGACTACTTGGTCCTGATTAACAGTTTAGAACCAACTGGATCTTCTCTACACTATTGCTACGAATGGTTCCTCTCCATTTGTAACAAATATATATATGCAACAGATTATTACTGTTAAATTAAAAACACAGTACCTGGACTCACATTCGATAGATATCACTATCGTACAGATCAATTTTCAGGCTGAGTTTAATATGGTGATGGTTAATATAACTAACTTCTTCGTTCATCTATTGTCGGAATGATCTGTAACATGTAGGCGGCGGAATCTTAGTACCATAAACTTTCAAATTGTAGAAATAAAGTGCTTTTATCGTTTTTCCTAAGTCCTTTCGAATCTCCATCTTAATCACGTCTTCCTCGGATACAACATTGGTAACTACTACTTGATAAGACGGACAAACTGACACATTAACTTATTTCTCCACTCTATATGTTCTATCGACCTAAATAATATCTATTATTACTTATATAATTACTTTACTTTTAAATATTTAATCCCCTACTGTTCATAGGGTAATATTCAAAATATAGTAGGGTGATCTCTTCCACTTTCCTTGTTCTCTCTGGGAAATGGAGTAGCAATCACTTCCTCTTTCTTATTGTGTTATTACGTCATATTAATTATTCTCTATGACTTTGGTGACTTTATATCATCCCAGTTCATGTTAATGTTATTGTGTTGTTTTATACATGTCAAATTCTACTCTTCGGCAGAACATAATGTTCCCAATCCATTAATTCTTTCAGATACTACATTTTTCATAGCTCTGTTTTGCATAACGTTTTCTATATATGATCACTGCTTCCACACTTGACCGTTTTACTTTGATTAGAGCTTATATTAGGAGTATTAATATTATCTGTGGATTACAATTATCCCAGTAGATTACTCCTCTAACATTGTTCAAACTTCCGACATACTATATAACTTCCAACATCCATTATCATAAGTCAGTATACACTTTGTACGGTGCAGTGGTATCGATAAGAACTTGGTAGTAACTCAACTGATATTATAAATATATGCTATGCCGATTAACTACTTTTTTGCTCTACCTTTATTTTTTACATAGATAGGCCTGACACAAATTGACAATCATTATTTTATTTTTAAACTATTCTATAGATTAGCATAAATAATTGCATACTCATTGCAGACTTTCAATGGGCTTCTTATTTTATCTTTTTTAATTTCTATTTCTCCCTCGTTATTTTTTTGCGCATATGCGATGTAATACGTCGCATGGCAGGTCTTCTTCTCTTCGAAATCGAGGAGATTTAATTTATTCTCTTATCGATAATTTCTCATGACTAAATAATGCGTAGTGTAATAATTTATCAAATATATATTTTTAATCAGTTTTTTCTCTGCTTTGTCTCAAAGTATCCTTTCATTATTGTGTGCTACTTTGTTTCTAACGTGCGCATAGTCTAACTACTCTGCTATATATACTTCGCTGAATCCATCTTTGTTCTGACTTGAATACTATATTTTAGTGAGTGTGCCTTAGCACGCAACTCACATATCGAAACAGATATTGTGTGAAGCATATTTTGATAATTCTTCAAATAGATTTTGTCTCGTATTACTTAGAATAGTAGCTGGAGTTTCATACGGATTTCTCTGACTAGATAATTGTGACACGTCTTGCTGCGATTCTCAATATATATATCTCTAGAATCCCATATCTTGCGCTATTGTATAATTGTTCCCAGTTATATACTATCATAACTAATATTCTGTGAGTTATCTATCGCGACACACACTCATCATCTAGTACGGGATAAATTCTTTAAAGAGATCGGTCTTCTCAATTTGTTGGCCATTTCCCACCCTCTCTCTCAGGGTTTTTATAGCTTCTGATCTACTTTGTAATTTCATGATCTCATCTGGCGCTATTTCCATTAATTGACTACTGTTTCTGTTAACCGATACATTATTTACCGCCACCGTTGTTATAAACGTGTCACTCACATTCTCAGAATCTTCACCATGCAAAATTATTCCTTCACCAGAACTGCTTCAGTTTCCACAAGATAGTTCATGCCCAACAAGAGGCAAGCTGGAATATACTCATCTTTAACCACCACCAATGGCAATGTTACCTGTCGATATTTCGTGTTTATGGTGACTTCCACTGCTCTTGTACACTCCACCTCCCCGGTGCCCACACCATTAAGCA